>WURT03154336.1:0-10885 GCA_009936505.3 Holothuria glaberrima | reverse complement strand
GGATTTGTTGCCAGTGGATGTTTTGGAAATGTTTTGGGAATGTTTTGGAAATGTTGCTCGTGTATACAGGCCTTAAGTTGCGACGCAGCGAATTCGATATCGTGATAGCAAGTAATTGTGGTGTTAGTAAAAGAGGAGCGACAGAAAATGACATTCTAGCTAGCAACGTGGGTGGTCACGGACAGATTTTCATGTATGAATGGATGTTCACTTCACGCATACACGGACGCGGACACGCACGCGGACGAGGACACGAATCACGCATCACGGACGAATCGATGGCAGGCTTTAGCCTATTAACATAGTAACTGTGCTTCTGAAATGTATGGCAAAGCTTATGCTTCCTCAAGCAATTTAAGTTTGGTTACCCACAAATTTGGAACATGATGTCAGTGTGTCGAACACAGGTAAAACATAAATTGTACGTCTACTCATTACGTTAGATTTCTAACTTCAGGAGCCATGATATTGATACGTCATGCCTTTACGTCATACAAGATATTTTCATGACCTAAATTTGGAATAGACCTTACGCATACGACGTCACAGGGCAGAAAGTACTCCCTCGTTTGGAGGTAAGCGCGTATCATGCATTGCAAAGTACATGCACCAACAAATGCTGACAGCTGATTTGTCAACCAACTGGATACGCGCGCAAGTCTACGACACGCGCGTGAGAAGTCTACGTTGTGAGTGCAGAGTGCTTCATTGTTTTGCCTCCAAATGACGTCGTGTAACTTGAGCCTTAGTACAAAAGGTCTATATCATTCTAAGAGTTTCCCAGGTCTACAAACAACCACCTTTTTATTTTTAGTTTTTTTAATTGCAACTGCTATCAGTATTTAATGCAAAATAACGCAAATGATTAAGGTGATCATGCCATATTTTTTATTAATCGGAAGGAGTCAAAGTTTATGTTTTGAATTAATACCAATATGAATACACGGTATAACCAGAAAGCCAAAAGGCTTTGTGATTCCTTGCCGTAGGAAATGTTGGGATTTTCTTGGAAATTCTTGGGAGATTTTGCTTTTCGACCTCTGGTGACCCCAAATGACCTTTGACCTCCCCAAAACAAAGAGGTTCTTCCTTTAACCATAAAACATCTATGTATCAAGTATGAAATCTATCCAAGATTCCTACATTAAGAAATCGTGTTAAGAAGGTTCTCAGATTTTGACCCTGGTGACCCCCAGATGAAATTTGACCTTCACCAAAGACAACAGTTTTTGACAACCCCATGACGCCAGATGACCTTTGACCTCCACCAGAAACAATTGGGTTCATCTTCTCACCATGACACATCCACATACTACGCGTGAAGTCTATCCAAGCTTCCTACCTTGAGATATCGTGTTAACAAGGTTTTCAGAGTTTGATCCCCATGGCCCCAGATGACCTTTGACCTCCACCAAAAATAACAGAGCTCTGTCTCTCAACATGACAAATCGATATGTCAAATATGAAAAGTGTCTGTCATTTTTATCTTAAGATATCGTGTTTACAATCCATTTACAAAATTTTCGCAGTTTAACCTCCGGTGACCTCAGGAGACCTCTGACCTCCACTAAAAACTAGTAGAATAGGAAGAACAAGCGGAAGAACCCTCTTTTTCGGTGGAGGTCTAAGGACATTTCCAAAAGTGTCGAAAAAGGGTGTTACAGGCAGTAAGTATCCTCCCATCGGGATCAGCGTCTCAGTGTTTCGTTGAAATGTACATTAACGTATGAAAGGTGATTGGACAACATTTGGAAATCTCTAACTTGGTGGCATTCGAAGGATAATTCAGAAGGGACAATTCTCACCCCGGAAACTTTTACTTAGACCAGGGAGGCAATATAAGCTCCCCACTTAGACACCCCCTAGTAATAGCAGGAAGGTGATAATACCACATACCTGGTAATAGCCTATTTGCTAAAGCACTACTTGTCTACAACCATTTACTGCTCTTCAATGGCATCTCATTTAAGCTGATTTCTTAACAATGAAATTGAAATGAAATGAAATCTTCAGAGAAAATTACTGCCAAGATTTAAAAGCAACTGAGACCAGTTATTTTTTATTCGTTGTTCCTATCAGGAGTAAATCCTCACAACCAGAAACGGTCAATTCTCGATTCAAAATTGCTCCCTACAAGCATCGTTTTTCGTCATATTGATTATTCCTGAACAAACTCTGGGCATGAACAACCCGTGAACGAAGGTGTAAGGTTACGGGTACAAATATTAAAATCCCTAAAGAAGAAGGGTTTATGGCCGTCCAAAAATTGAAAAATAAGCTCTAGCGACTCCAAATAACCATGGACCAACACAAAATTTATAGGGCTAGCGGCCAATCGATCCGCGTTTCTACTGTTGAGACTACCCTGCAGAGCGGATTTTGTTCGCTCAGTTTCTCAGGTTAGGGATATGATTGAACAAGGAATATATATACCGTACAGCCTGCTATGTAGACAATGTTGAGACAGGTTAACCAGTTATGGTATGAAGAGGAAATATTGGCTTAATTTGACCATAAATTACTTCCTCACTGAGTGACCTGCGTGCACGACTTTGTCCTGACGAAAAATGATACGACGTATGTATGGCTTTCAGCTGGACATTTTTTTTTTTCATTTGCGGTAGCTCTTGACGATCGTGTATGAAATACAATTATTTGGTGACCTATTAAATTTTGTATATGAAGTTTGTGCGAAGATTCCATACACCACACCACCACAGTTTCTTTTTGACTTTGTAATTCACTCGATGAAGTTGAATTGTGTTGTCTACTGAAAGTGATTGACCACGCCACATGACAAAGTTGCCAATAGACAATTTCTTGACTATACGGGGCTCATACCTTTTGTATAGGGTAGAGATCAGTACTACACGGGAGTAAACAATGACAATATATCATTCATGAATTGCGGCGCTAAATTCTGTGTCAAATGGTTTTCCGACCTCTACCCACCCTTTCTCCCTACGAAATAGATATGTAATCAGTGTGAAAATACATAGGGCTCACAACGTCTCTGGCTGTAAAGTTGCATTGTTTTTCTTTACATTAGTTTTCACTGACTTGCCCGAAGAGCTTGCGCAGGAGCACAACTTCCTACGTTGCTCTTTTAATCTGTAGGAACAGCGGGACAATCACGCTCCTTTTTACAGATCGACGAAGAATTATAATTAAAAGATAAAAAGATAGTGGAAATGTGAAAAATATGAAATCATGTTATTGTTTACTTACATTTTACTGAAACTACTGTTTTATTAAGAGATTAAAACACTGGTTTCGAGCATAAGTTTCCTTCTCTAAAGGCATCCTGCACTCATAGAAATAAAAGGCTACTTTACATTATCGAAAATCCTTGATATCTGTTTATTAACCTTCTTTCTGTCCCTCAAACAGTTATCCATCGCCCTTCATTTAACTTGTCTCACTGTTGTACGCATCTGATTCATCATTCCAATAAAACTCATTTTCAGGTAGCCCGTGCACTATTACTTTCCTACTCCATTGACTTACACACTAAACTTAGTCCGTTTTCGTGGCATCTGGATTCTTTTCAATAGGTTCAAGCTACCGGTGGCGGAGGGTCCATATAGTGAGGGGGTCGTTCCCCCCCCCCCGACGGGCTCAAATCGCCTGCCGGTGCCCTTTTACCCCTTTTACCGTTTTTTACTCTTGCACCACCATCGACATTTCTTCCAAGTAAATTATTTAACAGTGTTATTTTAGGCCCAGATAACAGTCCAAAACAGCGTTCATTATCTGTGCTATATTCTAATGAGAAGGGCCATCTTCTGTGCGAAGAAGGAATGAAAAAAGCAGTTTCCTACCAGGTGGGGAAATCTAAAAGAAAAGGTTGAAAAGCCATGACTTAGATCATGTTGAGGTGTAGGGTATCTACTTACTTCAAATCGCCCCCACAGGCCATTCTCGCCCCTCTGACTAAATTCCCTAGCTTGCCCACTGCAAGCTACCCTTTTTATGAAAGCCCACGATTAGTATTTCGCACGACTTTAAAACTTGTAAGTCACATGCTTAAAGATCTTGAGCTGAGAGAGCTTTAACAATAGGGAGGGGGTTCTTGCCTATACTTCATACGACATTTATCATACCTTCCATTTCATTCAATTTTGCACAAGGAGTATTTCTTTTTAATGCTGTAATATACACATTGAAATTTGAGCACTCTTCGTTAGAAACATGTTCTAAATGCCCCCAATTTTTTTATTAGGAACTACATTTGTGGGTTAACATTTTCATCGGGGTGTTTCCTTCAACTCGTGGGGCGGGAATGAATGTTAGGAGCAATGTGGCTCCTCAAGAATGCGGACCAACGCGCAAAGTTGTAAGGTGCATGCTATAATGTTACATTATAGCTAAGCTGTGTCTGCACAAGTCTCCTTCGGACAATTCCCAACCAATGGATGGGAAAAGTGTGAGGCGGAATTGTACAGGTGGGGGCTGTTGAGGAGGGGGTGCAGGAGGGTAAATTGTTTGGGTGGGAATTATTCGCCGGGAGCGTCCGAACACGAGCCTATATCCATGCCAAAAAATTAAAAACCAAGTAACAGGAACTAAACTAGTTATAATTGCAATCACTGAGGTAAGAAACGTTCTGCGTTACTATTCTTATATTAAAATGGGTGACCTGGTAAACCCAAAGCCCATAGACTTGCTAAAAATATAAATTGGGTAACAGCAGCCCAATGGGACAACTTCCTGCCATAATAAGAAGTAACATGCCGTGATTTCTAACCTTATTCCTTTCATTCTCTAAGGGGTAAGACAAAAGCACGTTGTAGCCTTTCTTTTCGACTTTATCGAAACCACCTCTTTTCCATCGATTGTAGATCCAGTCCCCAAGTTGTTCTTCACCAGGCGTACCTGCCACGTGGGTTTTCTTCGTCAGGTATCTGTAACAGGAGAAAGATATATCACTGCTTTGGAACGGTGTTCTTTTCTAGTTTTTTGAGTTCCATTTCAAATTAAATGACATTAAAGGACCTGTTTCATCTCCCACAACATAGTCTTACTAAGGATTATGCCTACACGGTACCTCTTAATTCAATTGGATATTTCACTTTGATTGACATACATTCAAACAATAGCATCGCTCTTATTGGTCGAAATGTATTTTCAGATCACTCGGTAAGGCAGACAGCTCACACGCAGTTGTGTGTGGATGTGGCCTCTAGCAATCCAAACTCAATGAAGACATTGAACCTTTTTTCAGGAGGTGCACTAAACAGATAAATTTTCTTTATCGTTGGAAGAGGGCCTACAAGAGCTATATAGGCCTACTGTCTGGGACGAAGTTTGTTGCACTTTAAATGTAGTAACACCGTGAAAAGCGACACAGCCTGTGTGTAAATATAAGATACATGTGGGACAAAGCGTACTGAATATATTAGCTGCCTCGGCGCCACTGTTCATTAGCTGTCAGAGATAGGTCATGTCGAAGCACTATTTAAGAGCGGACATTTCAAAACAGAGGCAATGAGGTAAGCGATATTTGACAGGGAGCAGGAAGTATACTTAGCGGAGCCCAAAGCGCAGACGAACTGTGCATCAGTCATGTCTGCACGGGGACAAGTGGCCCTTTCCGGGGCCAATGCGGGCCTTTTGTTCATCCCCCACCCTCACCCCTATTACTTAATCAGTGCGAAAACATGACATTTAAGAAACTGGCGTAATGAAAAGGGGGAAAGGAATAAATAGTCTGAGAGTGAAAGCATATACATGAGAAGTAACCAAATGAAAAAAGAACGGCTATGTAAAGACTGGCGAGTGATTTCCCTTGGGATAGATTTCGCACATGGGCGGTGTTACGACGTGGGTAAAGTAGGTGGTCGCCCCTGTGGAAGATTTTCAGAAGAAAATAAATATCCCTGGAGTATCATGACGATTCTCCTATATGCCATTCAAAAACATTTTTTACCCTCTTTCGGTTTCGTCGAGAGGGAGGGGATCAACTATGAAATAAAACATAGCTGGGCAGTTAAAAAAGTTGGTATCGTAGGTGAGGCTTGGCGTATTACATACACCCTGACAAAATATCATTTACAGTTGTGATATTTTGGTAAAGTACGTCATGGAAGGCTTCGTCTTTAAGTAGTTTTAAGTTTTTACTGAAGTGTCATTTGTGATGTAGGTATGTTATCAGTTTAACCTAATATGTGTTCGTTTTATCTTACATGTATTCATTTTAGTAGTTGCCTGAGGAGGCATATTTTTTTAAGTTTCATCATGTTTTATGTCTTCATTTTTATACGTCTTTACTTTTTCTTTATGAGTTTTTGAGCTTTTCAACCGTTTATCAGCTGCTTTTATTTTTTATTCTCATATTCATGCATTGACGTGGATCCATTTCCAAAAGTATGTGGGGGGGACTTTTCACCATTTACGAATCGCTGTCCTGGGGAGGGGTCTAAGGGGAGGGGGTTCCCCCTCCCCCTTTGAAAAATTTTTACTCAAGTAAGGTGGGCTAGATGCAAAATGGTGCTAGATTTGGTGATAAATTTGAATTGTATATATCACCAAGAATTTCTACTTTTTTAGGAAGTTTTTTTTTTCATTTTGCTTTCTTACGTGAATTTTTTACTCAGTCCTTGGGATAAATCAGAACTACACTTCGTGCAGTGAGTCAACAGTAAATTGTTAGACTTCTTACCATTTACGAATCGCTGTCCTGAGGAGGGTCAAAGGCTTTGAAGAAAAAACGAAATTGGAAGGTGTCTGGGCGAAATTTGCTTTTAATGTGTACCGTAGTGTCAATTCGTAATCACAGTTTGTTTTCATCACTTTTGAAAAAGTGGGGGGGGGGGGATTTTTGACGATGTCCTCCTTCCGAAAAAGTGAGGGGGACGCGTCCCCCGTCCCCACATGATCCACGCCCATGTATTTATGTATGTAAATTTTTGTTTTACGTTGAAAGTACCTCGGGAAGATAAACGTAAGCTTACCGAGTTACCCTCTTTTAAATAAAGTTTAAATAAAAATAAAAATAAGAAATGTTTCGGATCTTCCTTGAAATGCATACCGCATACCGGATATAGCCTCCTGGTGCAGACTACTTTGACCACAGGTATTTTTAGACGATAAATAACACCATTTTGCAGCTATAAATCATACCAAATTTCGTCATGGGAGGAGGATGCACTTTCTGTTGCTCCTTTAAATTCGTCACCAGGGCACGAGTTGCTAATATACAAAGTTTGCATACCGCAACATTTCTTCTTTTGTTAAGAATCTGGATCTTCTTCTTCCAAGTTTGACTCGCAAGGTTGAAACAGTCTTAAAGGGAAATATTGCGTTTATTTTACTGAAAATTTACATACTTTTTAATCCAATACTAATAGATACAGAATGGTAGACATTTCAAAATAAGTTAGAACGTTAATTTTCTTTTCAAGAAATAAGGCTCTTACAGGAAGTAATTCGGTTATTTGTGGCACAAAAGGAATTTGTTCACCCAAACTTTCAAAAATTCAAATGATGCAACTTGCGTTACTCTTGTAATGCATAACATTTTGTGGAGATAAAGCTATTGCTAGAGTTTATTGGTGAGACTGAATGGTTAAGTAATGATTCAAGGTATTTTCTATGTATGCCATGTTGGTGCATTTTAAACGCAATATTTCCCTTTAAAGACAGAAGAGCTGTAAGCGTAAGACGAATAACTTTTTTTTTTGACTTTTTGCTTTACCAGTTGAAGACCTCTGTACCTGATCCTGGATAAGAACCACAACAGTTATTAATCGATCCAAACTATCATGGACTGCTACTTTCATGCAGCTTTTTCCCTAGCACTAAGAGAGACTGGAACCTTCTTCCATCGAGCATTACAGACCGACTGCATGGCCAAGTGTTTAGAGCATCCGACTTGTAGCCGGGAGGTCTAGAGTTCGAATCCTGGAGTATGGAACCTACTGTCATTGTGCTTGCTGCTCAGCATAAGCAATGGGGTAGGGAAAACAAGCCAGTGAGCCACAACTGGAAAAAAGACCGTGGCCGGTTCGACTTAAACCTCATCCAACTCTAACTCACTCCATCTAGCATTACTTTGCTCAAAGACACAAAGAAGGATTAAGCCTAAAGTTTCAGCTTCGACATGACTAATTACGCATGCGCACACAAACCAGCACGCTTGACTGCATCAGATTCAGATCTGATAATCTGTAATCTTCGTTATACGCAAGATCATAACTTACAAGTTGATAATGGCATAGGACGCCATAGGACAAATATATACTGGATCTTCAATTTCCTCTAATTATTTGTGACCACAACAATTCTTTCTATAAAGAAACGTTACAAACATTGGTAAACTACACACTAGTGGCGGCCATTTTGTAAAATGCCTGCGATTGTTGTCGGCATGACACATTTGCCATAATCCTATAGCCAAAAATCTGTCTTAGGGCATGGTCTAACTGTTAATCGTAAAGAGGCACAATTTTCCGAAATATTGTCCCTATCTGCTGTACTACATGTGTAGTTTTGCATGGCAATACGCATTCGAAACACACACACACACACACACACACGCACACACACAAAACGGTTGAGTCACGACCTACGACTTTACGAATAATTGCAATTGGTGTATCTATGGGGGGTAAGCAAACCTTATAATGTTTTTATATTTGAAAGAGAAATTAAAGTGAAACAGTCTGGTAAAATTTCCACTTAGTTCTCGAAATATGAAGTTACTACATAAAGTTAGCTTGAAGCAAGCAGGGGCCAAATCATCTCATCACATTTATGAGCAATACATTGTTTTCTTTGTCTGTTTGTTTTTCAGTCTTATTTTGAACTTATCATCAATAGGGATATGAGATTCCCATGGAGAATTTAAAGTCTATAAAATTCCCATGCCCCTCACTCATTCGCATTGTTATAACACAATTATGGAGAAGAAAATACCAGCTTAGACACCCCTTTTTAAGAAAAAAAAAACATGAACGTAAGGTTCCTCTCATTCTCATCGACACGGCACCAGAAAACATGGGGATGTGGGAGGGGGTGTACAAGTGAGCACTGTAGTACTTCCTTTGTGAGGTAATGAATATATTTATCTAATTTAAAATAAGATTATAGAAATTTTCCAATGCAACTACGAGAGGAGGGTTAGTTTACTACCTCCCAGACCTGTTCCGGAAAAGTATGATGTCAGAAGGCTAGTATTGTGAAGCAAAAGAAACCCTTAAATATGAAGAGTGTGAGGTTTAGGGGTTTTCCCTTTCTCTAAGAAAGGTAATGGAGCTGAGCTGATATGCGAGGAATTAGGCTGTTCTTATCCTTTCATAAATTTAAATGTCATTTTTAAATTCTTTAAGGAGATCAAAATTAACTATGCAATTTGCTCAACTTGGTAAAATTCTTTTCATTCGTGTAACAGATTTTAGTTACGTTTTCTAACTAGTTTCGATCGGAGGAAAAGGATAGTAAGTTGTTAAGATAGCTTTGTCTCACTCTTTCTGCATGGAAAAAACATCATCATTCCAATAAACGTGACTTTAAAATACCGATTACTTCCTTCCTGCAAGTGATACCTTAACAAAAGAAAAACGGTTTCGTCCACGTACACTGTCGTTGACCACTTGAAGAACTTTGGCCATAGATATATGGACAAATTTAGTGAAACATTGTCTCAGCAGTCTGCATTTGGTGCTCATTTTATCTAAGCAGGCGGCTTTAAGGTATCCGCTATTACTTGGTCAGTCCCAGGGAGCTGGGCGTGATAAAGAAAGTTTGCTTTAAATGCAGTGTTGTAAGCAGGGGTTGATGGTTAAAAGTGTGGGGCAAGCTTCTCAAAAGAAGGAGTGTGAGGCGCTATCTTGAAGGAGTGATATCCAATGGCCAGCTGTATGGCCCCTGGTGGGGTCCAAAGGCAATAAAAGGGGCGACCAGGGGGAAGCCCAGAGAAGAATAGAAATTTGCTCTCTTCAAATATCTTTGGATGCTCACTTAAGATAATGCAAAATCACAATGTGACTAATTTTTGTAATAGCCTAACTCGGACTAACGAGAGGTCAATTCTATGAAACAGGGTTCTTGGTAGGAACAATAACAAAGACAATGACTACACGAAGCTATGGAACAATAAAGAAACTGGTATGTTCTACAAGAAGCTATAAGTAATCAAATATTTATAAAGGGTGTGCGCTAAGTGGAACCAAACAGAATTGTTTAAAACATTTTACAGTATTGTTTTACTTAATTTCTTAATTGCAAAAGTTATCCCTAAAACAACCTTTCCCTACTTTTTGTTGCCACCTGTTCTTTTAAGGCCATAGGGATTGGATTTGCATTTTCCACTTTATCAGGGAGCCTGTGTGGGTACTGAAGATAAAGTGTGTTACATACGGCCATCAGTCACCCCGACATGTTACTAGTTTTAATAGGAGTTAAAACTTTTCGACGCGCTTCGTGCGCTGTCCGAGACTCGTTGTCTCGGTTTTTCCATATTTTGCTTCTTTTACCCTAATTGTTACACGCCTTTACCAAGTCACCTATTGGTTTCCTACAAAATTTTGTTTTACGGTTGGGAATTTCATCACTCATCGCCTAGTTGTTCTCTTTTATTTGTTGTACGACACGGTAAGCGACTCGCACTAGAGTATAAGGTAGCTACATACTATCGGGTACCTACTCTCTCAGGGCAGTGCAGTAAGATAAGAACTCCAGGACTTAAGTACAGTTTTACCCATGATTAATGTAAAAATTGCCTTATATTGTGTAATTGTTCAAGAAAGAATAATTCATACATTACTTATGTGTAATTTTACTTTATTGCACAAGATAAGTAGACATGTTTAAGGAATAAATCACATTTGGCGAACTATTATTGGTGAATAAACCGTCGAGACTCCAAATTTGACAAAATAACGGA
>WURT03154325.1:0-10885 GCA_009936505.3 Holothuria glaberrima | reverse complement strand
GAAGTGCCGTTTCCGGCCATCTGGGGGTTTGTAAAGCCGAAAATTTTGTGGTACGCTCCGCGCCAACCGATGGTGGCACGCATGACGAACCTCCTCCAGATAAAAGCTGGCTACGGGCTTGATATAATAATGATGAAACTGGCAAAACATTGCACCAGACTGTATGTAAGGACCTTCAGTTGTTCAAAATTTCTCACAGGGGAGGGACCCGGGGTGTCCCCCTCCCCTTATACCCCTCCTCATATCAGTTACAAATGTGCGCCCCCTACAAAGTCCTGGCTACGTCGCTGACATCATTTGATGAATAGGTTAATGGTCACCTTAAATATTGAAGACATGACAAGTGAACAAATATTTTTATCATTCCTTGATATACTCTGACCAATAAAGTATCCAGGAGTTGATTTCCTGCAAACCTTAACTAAGCCTAAACCTGGAGTACAGGGTATGGTACAAGTTTGCCCTGATGAAAATTCTCAGATGACTTGGCCACCCAATCCACGCATGATATCATGCATGGTTTCAAGTCTCGAGAAACTGCGATCTTAACCTTATTTCATGTCTCCTTCTGATCCCTAACCTTGTGACAGGATATTATACATGATATGCATGTCTCGAGACAAGAATGTGACACATTACAAAACAAAATGTGAGGATTTGGTGGACTGGACAAACCAACAAACAATAAGGCTGTCCATTCTAATGTTTTCCCTATTGTCCTATTTTCCCTAGGGTCCTTTTTTTAAAACAGGGTAAATGAAAATGGGTCACCGATACATATGTCTTCTCGACTTATTCAAATGCTTCATAAAAATGTCTAACTTTAAGTTTTGCGGTGGAAATTTAGCAAACCGAATTGATGTGCAAATTTGGCACTGGTGAGAGTTAAACAACTGTGATTGTAGAATAAAAACAACGATCCGCACCAATCACCTAGCAAGACAAGGTGGTGAAACTATAAACGGGTGAGATAGCTTTCCTGGGTGTTTTCTTCAGACTGAGGAGCAGGCCCGTAGACAGAATAACCAATTGGGGGGGGCACATCCATGGTGGAGTTTCGAGGGGTGTACCCCTCTCCTTTGAAAATTTTTGCCTATTTTAATGGTTCTACATGCAAAATGGTGGGAAATTTTCCATTTTTTACTCTTATATTTGTATTCCAAAAAGGCGGGTCTCCTAATAAATTTTACCTCCTTCAGTGCAACACATTTTATTGAAAAATTAATTGGGGGATTTCCCCTCGTGCCCCCCCCCCGGTGGCTACGCGCCTGCTGAGGGTAGTATGCTTTGATATGACGGCAATAATAAACTCAAGTCCCAAAAATTTCCGGAGGCGAAAGTTTTTCTAAGGTGTACCACCTCCCCCGGTGCATTAACAACGGGCCTGGTACCAATCATCGTGGAGTGGTACGGTATACAGGTAAACGCTTGGACCAACGGAAGGTAACATTTGGTAATTGCAGTTCATTTGAAATTCATTAATGTGAAGGAAAGGAGTATTATACTGTAAGTTTACATGGCCTATAGAGCTTCTCAAAGGCGATTTCCT
Source organism: Holothuria glaberrima (assembly GCA_009936505.3). Classification (NCBI taxonomy): domain Eukaryota; kingdom Metazoa; phylum Echinodermata; class Holothuroidea; order Aspidochirotida; family Holothuriidae; genus Holothuria; species Holothuria glaberrima. The sequence continues at coordinate 9,336 of WURT03154325.1, read as the reverse complement.
GGAGCCCTTTGGAAGTCTGTGCCGCTTTAGACAATAATATTCCGATTTTTCGTTAGTTGACTTTTTTTACCCTGGGGCCCTATCGTCTCCCCTCCCTCTTTCTCTCGAGAAACCCTGAACCAGCAACTGTGTATTTTTTTCTTTTTCGGTGGGGGGGGGGGTAGGTCTGATTTGTGGTTTGTCTGCAGGGCAATGGGGCCGAAGACTCCTTCTCGGCTTAAATACATGGTCCTGCATGTACACGCCAAGCCTGTCTACAATTAATTTCACTGTCAGGGGCTAACAACTAAAATAACTGTTACTTCCAGCTTACTTGCTTCTCTGTGATTCTTTGTTACGTCTTTCAACATGTCCGGGATTAATCTCTCTAAAACTTGCAAAGTTGCTTCGAATTCGTCTGTTAATCCTACCACGGTGTATCGGTTTAGATGCCTCTTCGCCTGCTGGAGTGTCCATCTCGACGCAAAGCTTAATTCAAGAAAGAAAGAAACAGAATGGTGTTAGAGATTCCGAGGTGCACAAATGACAGAAAGCAAAACGGCAAAATACTGAATGTGGGGGGGGGGGGGGGGGGGGGGCGCTCTAGACTGCACTTAGACGGGTTAGGAAGTAAAATAGTATAGGTACATTATTGTGCATACATTTACACGTACTCACCTGTCAGCCTGTGCTTGTTCTTATTAGTATGAGGGTCCGATACTCTTATTCGTGATTTTCCAGTATTGATGTTAATGTTAAATTTATGTTATGCTCTTTACATAAAGGAATGATTGTACTCGTACTCGCACCGATGAATGGAAGTAACATAATTTACATATCGTTTTGTATTTGTACTCGTCAGCGTTGAAGACTCGAAATCCACTCGGCATCCTCGCACACGAATTTAAAGTAGTCGTACTCGTCAGTCGGTACTCGTATTCAAAGGGTGATGTGACTGTAGCCATCACTGCTGGCAAGAGCAACAATTTTCGGGAGACGAAGAACTGGAGACGATCCCCCTCCCTTTCCTGATAAACGTTGAAATATTACCACCCTTAAAAGTCATTAAATTTATGACTTCCATTTTAACCACAATAAAATCTTAATATAAACAAACGAAAAAACTCACACACACGCACGCACACACGTACACAAACATTAATTTAATTTGCGGCGTGGACAGTCGTCAGTCGCAGATGTACGCGATAATCCTGAAAAAATATTTTCACATGTCACTTCCCGGGCTCCGTAGAATTGCACTAAAAATGTTACTATTTGCTGCTACACATTTTTAAATTATCCGGAAGTATGACTCAGTTTGATCTGAATTCCCAAGGTCATGTATTAATTGATAGCTTGTCCTTCTAACTTCTTGCCAGTTTCCTATATTTTCTTTGGCCTTAAGCTTTTATAAAAACTTTCAGTTCAATGTTTTCTTGTTTGATGATTAAACAACAACAGGCTCAACTTCATGATAGGATATAAGACTGCGCCAAGATTCTCAAAGCGAGTTTTATCTTCCCACTTCGCCTGCTTTGAAAGCGCCTATGAAAAGTTGTGCTAAACATTGAATCCACTTCAAACACTGAAACTCCAGTAAATTATGCAAGCTGCCAGCTGCACCAGCTCGTGGTCAAAAGGGGAAAGGGCGGCTCCCCCATAAAACCTCCTGCCTCCAGAAAATAAAAAGTTTCCAATTGTGTTAATTATTGTAGTGCGCATGCGAGCTACAATATTGGCATTGTATGCCACCCTGATCATCTACTTGGCTGATCAAAGATTGTTTCATAATCAAACTTGACACTTAACAGACTCAGTTGACTCTGAGTTCATGGGTTTGCTGCGCAGGAAAAATCCTGATTCTCAAATCGCAACTATTTTCAACTTTTCCACATTTCACAACATAATTTCCTACAACTGTCACAAAACATTGTTACAATTTTGTACACGTCTATTGTTGAATTGTTTTGGAAACATTGTATTAATATTCCGGACATAATCAAATCTGCATCCTTTCTAAAACAGTTTTTTAGGCTCTCAAATCCCGTAAATTTCCCCCATTTTTGAAAAATTACTTATGGTTATTTCCCCCGGCATTCCTTCAATATCAGGAAAAATAATTTCTAGCAGCGGAGAGTTCCCTACTAAAAGTGGAAGTAATTTTAGCAATGGTCGGGCGAAGAACGTTTTTAATGGTTTCCGCACACCGAAAAGTACATTTGTTGGAGACCGTAATTACTCCAAATAGAAGGCTTAATATGTACCACTTCTGGTACAAATTCTTACATTTACGAATATGGATAAAATTTCAACAAACATGGGGTCATACAGTAACACACACCATGATCAAAAAAGAAGTCAAATTTAACCATCATAATATTAATCCGCCTTGGTCATGAAAGCAACGTTCCGTCTTAAACCAGTGGTTACTGTGCGTACCAGAGCTTTGTGATTTTTGTCAAATTCTTGGGAAATGAACAAATTTTCTTGCGAATTTCTGGGTCGATTTTTATTCAAGATTCAAGATCACCCGACAAAACATTGCAATCGAATTTCCGAAGCTTCGATAAGTCCAAGTTTGCGACTACTAGGTTGTTGAAAGCCTTGAACTTCAGGTGTGCACAACACAACGCCTGCATCTTAGATCGAGACAAAAATTTTTTGCTCGTACTTAAATTTTGATTGACAATAATCCTTAATTTTCAAATCTGATGTTTTGTTTCATTGTCACCCTTCAACATAAAGTGAAGGATTTTGATGCCCAAATGACGAAAAACGGTGTGCAAATCTATGATAAGAATAAATTACGGTTTTAAAAGCATAGACACTGTCCAGTCGGAGATACGTTAAAATTTGCGGTTCAGCGCATGCGGAGCAGTTTATAGATTTTTAAATTGACCCAATTGTGTGTGGGAAGTTTAAATTATGACCAATCATGAAGAAGTGATTCTCTTGCACGTCCGAATGCGTGCGATTTTTTTCTGGCCTTTTGAAAAAGATATGACCAGCTATCAGTATCACTGGAGTTACAGAAGGGGGTCGAGTAGCGCCAGTTTCAGCAGGCCGCAGGCGGGAGAAGCCAGCCGGGGAGCCAGTAGAATGCATGTTCGATTTAGAAACAAAATATTTTACGAGAGAGATTTTCGAGAGCATAATTCGGGATGCTGAGTGTATTGAATCGACAAAAATTCCGACATTCACTTTTGGAGGGAAATTTGGAGATCTTCCTTCCACTGTCAATGTATAATGATTGAACCCTCTTCCATCGTTAAAATAGCACAACAAACAGTATGTGTGAGTAGGATTACTGTGCAGTTGCGCCTGGTAAGGTTAAGGTAATTACGGAAGTTAGAAATGAAGGATCAACTTGTTCTTCGTTGCTACAGTATCGTTCATATGGAGGCCAAGATACTGTACTAGGCTATTGTATTTGGCTCTCGTGATTGCAGGTATTTCCCATGGGACTCTTGAGAGCCTACTTAAGTTACTTAACCCCCATCCCCGCAATTTACGCATATTAATCGAAAGTTATGTTTATTGAAAAATGCAAAATGTTTTTTTCACTGCGAACTCACCGTAGAGAAAAATCGGGTTCAACTCGAAAACTGGTTAAGTCTGGACAATAAAAGACAATCACCCGTTAAGGCTAAATCTATTTTTGAGATTCTGATCTCATCCATATCAATACTGAAAAATCACGAGTAAGAGTATCGGACCCTCATACCAATAAGAACAAGCACAGGTGAGTACGTGTACATGTATGCACAATAGTGTACCTATACTACCCTATTTCCGTATCTAATTCAGCAGATACGACTGAACTAGGAATATGTCGTGCAACCTGCCACTGTATTTAAGTAAACTTTAACTTCTTCTCAGGTAGACCAGAGGGCTGTTACCTCTCACATTCCCGGGCCTAATCAGACAAATTTTGGACTTCGTTTGAAACCACCTGAATTTGTGACACAAATTTATCCTCGTTTTCATCCTCGGATTTAAAATTCATCCTCGTATTCATTCTCGTATTCATCCCCGGATTCATCCTTGTTTTCATCCTCGGATTCGTCCTCGAATCCGCGGATGAATCCGAGGATTAATATGAGGATGAATACGAGGATGAATGCTGAATCAGAGGATGAAAACGAGGATGAATATTGAATCCGAGGATGAATCCTGTGATAGCTTCAGATTGGTTAAATTCTACCGATTGTGGTGGTAGCAATGCATAAAGAGATAGAACACATTGTGTTGTGTATAGGAGACAAAATGGTTATGTTTTCGGCGCTTTCTTGGAGAATAATAATGTTTATTGCATGTATAAATAGAGGACGTTCTGTGTACACGATTTCATGGAAAAGGAACAATTGCACATTTTATTGTGGAGGCCGTTAGTGTCTTCCAGCTTCCTGGATTCTCAAACCAGACTCTGTAGGGAATACAATTGATAGTGTACGGGTAAAATACGTTGGGACTTGTTTTTTTTTTCTCTTTTATATTTACACTTCGATGTAATCGAAGACCATCTTTTTAAATATTCTGTCAAGTAAAACACATTACCTGCAGTTAGGAGAAAAACCGCAAAACAGTCGCATCATACCCGACCCCGGGGAACAAAGGGAAGAGCCCTTCATGACGCACTGATCCAGGGTGTCATTCTGTAAACAAAAAAAGGCTAATAAAATTCTGTTATCGGCAAAACATCCTCCTAATCAAAGCTGCATAGTTAAGTGAGGTCGCTCTTACTTATACCCAATGACGTCTCCACTTCGATAATTTGAAAGGAAAACGAAAATTGCCTGTACTTCCCCATCTCGTGTTACTTCTGAAAATTGAACAATTGTTTTTTGAATATGATAACCTACTCGAGTAAACACGGAAGTTTCGTAAAGAAACAAAAACGGCTGAATCACCGCAATTGTTTGAACTGCAAACAAAGACTCTTGTAAATGTGATCCTGAGGATATCACATGGAAAATAACAAGTACTATGTTAATTTTATTTTAAGGTTAGTCTCAAACCGACAAATGGACACCAGGATGTTTGCCATCACATGTTGTACAGTTTCGATATTTCTTATATGTTTTGCTTAGGTTCTCTCGTCTTATTGGCATGGAGCCGAGTCAATTATAATGTAACCGGAGCAGGTTGGATGGGTACCCTCATATGGCATAGATCTTCTATTAATTTACTGTAAGGTAATCTGTTTGTACATCTCCTACATATAATAAACCCTTTACTTCAATAATCTTGGTGATAACTTAACGCAGAACATCCCCGTGAATGGACTTTAACCCATGCAATTCTTGCGGTCTTTACATAATCACACGTGAAACTAGTCCCTCATATATAGTATGTGGTATTGGCTCAATTAGCTGCAATGCGGTTACCCCCTTCTGCCTTGGACTTAAGGGAAAATTAAAATGTCTGCCAGTGAATACTCTTCCGACGTTGCCACTAGTAACATGGTGTTAAGTCTATACAGCAGGGGTGTGCAATCTACGTACCGCGGGTCAAACATCAACCTTCAATGGTTAGCGAATTACAGCAATATCAAATTTGCCGTGTAGACCGCCCTCGATTTTTTATTTGACCACCGTTTCGTGAAGTTGTCTCTCTAGTCATAAACAATCAGGCCAGGTGTGCCGTGCAACTTGGATAGGGTCCTCGAAGAATCTAGGGGGTTCCTGACTCTGAATTCACTAATCCCTAGAGGCGTAAATTTCACGTAACGTGGGTGATCTTGAAGTGTGCCTCGGACAGGATAAGGCAGGCGCGTAGTTACGGAGGGGGCGGGGGTCCCCCCCCCGATTTTTGTTAGTCCCCGAAATTTGTTTGTTTGTGTCCTAGTAAAATTAAAATGTGTTAGAATTAAGGACAGCGATCAATTCCGTGACCCCTCATTTGATACCTAGGCCCCTTCAAAATTTCATCCTCGCCTCGCCCCTGGAATGAGGTGATCTTATCATTGCCAAACAGTCCATGTAGATTATGGTTTAACTGGCCCTATCCCTCTATTTTATTTTGTGTACACTTGAAGAAAATCAGAACAACGAGATTTCACAAATGGTTCTGAAAAGTCCTTTTAGTTGGGGTCTTTTGCTGATAAAATGCTGAGTTTTTCGTAGACCTGATTAGGGTGTCCTTGCCCTCAGCGCCCGAGATATCGTGTATAAGGGCATCCTTTTTCATTACGTTTTAAGGAAAGCTTCTCGAGACCCCATCGGACAGGCTCTTCGATGCTCTTATGTATAAGCACTTCGCCCTAAGAAAGGGCTCCCCTGTTCAAACCCTTGATAAACTCTTGTTGGTTTCTATTAAATACTTCAAAGATATGCAAGTAATGGCACCATTTTAAATACTATTATTTACAAGAAAATTCCGGGGCTGACCCCTCGCCCTCCCCATATTCTGTCTGATGCTGCTCTCAGCAGACCACGCAAACGGCACGTGGCCCAGTGGTAAGAAAGGTTGCTTACTCATGGTTAACAAGATTTAATGTGATGAGAAGCTATAGGTAAAAGAAAATATGGGGAAGGGGTGTGAGGGGGTGAACGTGACCTCTTTGGAGCACTAGAAAATATACCTGGCTTTAGCACAATGTTACTGACAACACGTTCCCTCCCACCTCAATACTATCATCGCAGGCACGTGGGTATTTCATTGCACAAAATGTAATCTCTAGAGAGCCTTACCCAGCCTTCCGGTAATTGATTTGGTTTGTATCCGTGGCTAAGCTGAGATGACCTCGCTGGTATGAGATTGTCGCCGTTACGCATAAAGTAATATTCGGAAACAAATCTTTTTAACGGATCACGAACCATGTTAATATAAAGAAAGCGACTGAAAGAGATGATAAAGAAAATTTTAGAAAGTTCAGTTTGTTATTAAATGTCAAAATATTTTCATTTGGTGACATAAAATATGTACTCAAGTATTAACTTGTTTGACAAGAAGCATAGCTTTTAAATCTTTTTATCAGTCGGTTATGTCACAACAAAGGTAGACTCTTCCTTTAGAAGGGAACCTCAAGGGGTTTGATTTACCTTCGAGGAGAGAGAGAGGGGGAAACATATCATATGCAGTGTCATCTGACGTGAAATTCTTTTATGGAATGGGCACTAATACGTGAAACTATCTAAGCCGAGCGCCACCACACGTTAGGATGTAGCCTACAAAGAAATTTTTGGCAAAGTGTCGATGCCGGCAAATTTCCGTTAATGGCACATCCTAGGTCTTTCAATAAGACTTTTTATCTGTCATGTTTAGAAAATTTTACCAACGCCCCCCCCCCCCCCTAAGAGAAGGCAACTCAGACAATTTTTCTTCCGTGAGATTGTGCAGGGGAAATAGAACTTGGGGTGGTTGTCATAGCCCTCCGCCGCTCACAGCCGGTCGGAATTGATGATGCAGAAGAGCAGAGCGGAGGAAGGAAGGGAGAATGGATTATTGTGAACTTTTTCGTGGCCCTTAGAACACTAATTTTACCCAAATTGTCCTACAGAAAGTAAAAATGGAAGAAATTATAGTACTCAAAATGGGTAAATTCTAGACTTTAACAGCGTTATGATTAGATAAAAGAAAGAAATTTATCTCGAAGGAGAAGGAGGTTTACCCCGGCTACACACCTGTCCAATAATACCGGGAATAGCGCCCTCCGTCCTTACAAGTTGCATCTAACTGTCTAAAGTTCGTCTAAGCTACCCCTTCTCCCCCTTCCGCTGTGAACGACCACGAGTATAACTATGATCATATCTTGTTCAAAATGACACAGACGGGAGATGTGGGATCCTCCCTCCGAAAATTTTTAAATTAAAGACTGTCAGATGTGAATTTCTTGATTATATGGAAATCACGGTAATCACTCTAAAAGACTTTCATCTATTCATGGCGCTGTTAATTATTTTTAAGTGTCAAATAAATAGCCATTGACCGAAAAAGCATACAACAATTATACAAAAAAAACTAGGCTTTTCATCACTCGGAATTCAGAGCACCTTACACAATCACACCCATCCCCGTTTCTCCTCATTTGACCCCATGGCCAGCTTCGGGACCCGACTGAGAAGCACTTATCTAAGGGAAGCGCCACCACACTTTATAATGCCAAGCTTTTGTTTTGTTAATTAGATGTGAATTTCTTGCTTATATGGAAATCATGGTAATCACTCTAAAAGACTTTCATCTGTTCATGACGCTGTTAATTATTTTTAAGTGTCAAATGAATAGCCATTGACCGAAAAAGCATACAACAATACAAAAAACTAGACTCCAAAATAACGCGATTGAATCCTCTTAATTGGACACGGATTTCTGGACTTGGACTTTGACTTCGACCCGGGCTCTCTGGACTCGGACTTTGGCTTGGACTTGAAATCAAGTCCATTAAGTCCAACCTTTTTCTTCATAACATTTTTTAATTTCATAATCCACCCAAAAGCAACAGCACTCAACATGCACTAGGGCTTTATTTTCCTTGATATAGCCTACAGTATTTAGGTCTAATGCAGGGGCGGATTTAAGGGGGGCGCCCCCGGGGCGCGCCCCCTAAAATTTTCGAGAAACTGCGTTTATTTTTGTTTTCAAACAGTCTTACATTTCTTCGGTAATATGTCTGGTCTGAGCAGACAACTGCAAGGCACAACAATCGATGTTATTCAAGGTTATGACTTTGTTAATGAAGTCAAGGAAGTGGTATCCGTGACGGTAGGCTACACATCGAGGATGCACATCGGAAGGTCCTTGAACTAACATAGTGGTTACACTCTGTCAGAGCGAGTGTATAATATTCCAGCTGTGCAATATCTGAATATATGTTGGGATTTTCGCATCTGAGAGTACCGCTCGCTGTTCGCGTCTGCGTGCGTTCGACGTACGTAGCCTTCTCGTTTCGGTTAACGATGACGTACGTACGTACACATGGGTATACTTGTAGAGTATAAATCGGACAACTTCGGCTTCCTCAGATCGGATGCGCAAGTCACGTCGAGGCAGGCCGTGTGCTATATTTATTTACTAAAGCAAATTTCTTTTTTAAGATTTTCTAATATTGTTCAAAATCATAGCTAGGGTTGGTATAATCAGGTTAGTGTTGCCCCTACGAATAATTTGCTTTTAATTTTTCTTTATGTTCATGAATATTATTTATAAATTTTGAAGCACATGAACAATAAATAGACTGCAGGTGACCCATTGCAAATAAATACTTTTCAATTTTTAAGTGTCAAATTCTTATCCTAAGATCTCAAATTCAGGAATGCTTAGATGAACTTACATTACCTAACATTAGCTATACCATTGGGTTCGGAGATAGTATTATCACTTATGATTAAAAGATTTGGGCTATGACTATTTTGCATA
>WURT03154324.1:16813-28562 GCA_009936505.3 Holothuria glaberrima | reverse complement strand
TCCCCCTCTTCGTTCTTCCTTGTGGCCCTCGTTACCCTCTGTTCTTCCTTGTGGCCGTCATTACTCAAGTACACTGCATGATGCTAATGTACATTTGCAATTCAACAATATTTCTGACACACAATAAAATTCCCTTCCTCAGTGACATATGGAAACTTGACAATTAATGTCTGAAGCAAGAACAGTCAACAAACATTACTAAAGCCCAATGAAAACATTTACATTTAGTCTCTATAAACCTTGTCACCAAGTAAAAGCACTTTTGAACTGAAAATTGAATAAGACAACTATGGGACAGAGCAAATTGAGTGACTTCCTATATTATCGATCTCCTACTGCTGCAGGGACACTCGTCATCTGAGTATTTCACTTGAGTGTCTACTTGAACAAGTTCAACGTCCTATACTGTAATATGACAATAAAATTATGCATCACTCATTTTCACTGTTTTAACAAGAGACCAAAATGTATCTGGAGGGGCAGTTTGAGAGTTGGGGGAAGAGGAGGGGTCAAAGACCCCTGTCCACTTTTCAAAATGTAATAAAAGATGTTTTTGGCCAAACAATTATTTTTCACATTTTTCAAAGATTGCAGGTCTGGGAGGGGTCTACAGAAACAGCATTTTTAGAAATAATGAAAAAATGGATGTCCCTCCCCACTTCCGGGGAATAATTCATGAACAATGAAGAGCTATATAACAGTTCTGTACACAACAGTGGATAACATCTCATCGAACACACAGACAAGTTAATGAACAAAATACATTTATCCAATACAACAGTGCAAAATGAAATTATCCTGTGTTTATTCTCTGTGCAGTGGTTCATATGAATATCAAAATCCACATCTAAGAGGCATGACACCTTAAATCTTTATCAAGCCAGGAAGCAATAACTATCATAAGTCTGAAGTTTATGCACAACATGTAACATCTACACTCTACTGCATAATAGGTATGGCATACACCCTATCGCAGTTATTGTATACATGTATAATTCTTTGTGCCGTATACTTTCTATCACTCATCCCAGTGTATGAGTGAGATATATCTTGCCTGCACTAAGAGCAAACAGACCCCACACAAAGACCTTAAATCTTTATCAAGCCAGGCAGCAATAACTATCATAAGTCTGAAGTTCATGCACAATATGTATCATCTACACTCTACTGCATAATAGGTATGACCCAAACCCCATCACAGTTATTGTATGTATAATTCTTTGTGCCATGTTCTTTTTATCACTCATCTTAGTGTATGAGGAAGTGAAATATATCCTACCTGCCGTGAGAGCAAACGGACCCTCCCATCTCCCCCTACCCCCTCTTCCTGGAATGAATTCAAAATTTCAGATGTGGGCTTAATCTTATACGGTTCTTTCCCTCACAATTTGGTTCCATGGTGTGTAGATAATAACTCTACCATTTTAAAGGTTTAAAGGAAGCTCACTTATTTAAATTCCATAAATTCACCGACCCAGTAAAACTTGGTATTCATCAATAAAAACTTTTAAAACGTTTGCCACAATCTCTTCATTCCCAAATTTTCTCAGTGCCAGCAGACTATTCTACCTTGCAGCCACAGTAAAGCTTCCATAATGTACAATTATTCCTGTTCTAACGTCTTGAGTTTTTATAGAAGCTTGGGCACAAAGCAAGAAGATATCAGGCTACATTTTTCCAATTTTTGAATTGACCCAAGCTGGGTTTAATCCCCAACGGAAAAGTGGACGCTCAACCATCCATTTGATTACATAGGTACCAGATAAATCACTCTTGCTTTATCCATAAGGAGTGCTGTGCATAGAAATTACAGTAAGGGAGAAAGACCTCTTGCGATCTTGACTGTAGCCACCATTTAGCTCTCTGTATGGCAACAAAGCAACAGCACGTAATACACTATGTTACGTTGTTGCTTTTGCACCATTTCTTGGCGGAGAAATTAGACGTTTTAAAATTCGGAGTACAAACTTACAGACTTAAGGCAACATCACTATTCTCTTACGTAAACATTACTCCTAATCATTTGAAAAACAGATGACTTTTAACTTCTAAAGTTGAATGCATGCTGAACATATGGAGACACAATCATCAACCCTTTTGCCATATTGCAGAAGTGCTCTCACTATTTTTGTGGCTTCACTGGTTAAACATGGAGCACAGCACTGTGTCAATATTCTCCTTTTAATACTCTAATTTCTATGGTGTATGTGAAGTTAAGAAGCACCATGTAAGGTATTTGTTGACACAATAGAGCTTTTTTTTCAAGTTTATGGATGATTTTGAAGTGGCTGGGGCTACTCCATATCCCTTGTCAGGCTGCTTGACTCACTTTGATGTAAACCTAAATGCCATGTTCACTCAGACAGTGGTAGAAACTTTTGAAGTACCAACCACAAGAGTAGTATGGGAGCTGATAACATGTGAACAGGATAGCAGGCCAAATCTCACACCAGAATACCTCCAAAACATCACTTGTGACAATTATGGGGTGATTAAAGTAGTATGCCTAATTGTTGAGATAACTTTACATCTCTTACAAATTGAAGAGAACAAAATGAAGTAAGAAAGTTTATTCAGCACATGCATCCTTAGGGTCTCAGCATGCAATGACCGTCTGTATTTGAAACTATGAACATTTGTACAGCCAACAAACAATGTTTTAAAATTTCAGGTGGACAAAATGAAGCTGACATTATCAGCTCCTGGAAAGTGTCCATAGAAACTACATCAGCGCTTTGTGTTCATTCCCGAGCAACTTAAAAAAAACATCAATTTAGCAGTATTTTCTTTGCATTCAAACATTGCAAACCAGCAATTTTACTTGATATTTTAAATTATGCAAGAAAATGGAGATAAAAAATGAACAGCAATGAGATGAGAAAATGTGTGGTAGAAAAGGATGACAAGATAAACAGGCAAAGAACATTTTTGGGTGTAACATACATAACGACTTCCTGTCTCTGAAGACAGGCAAAAGAACAAATTTACAAACAGGGATATCCCAGAGAACGTTGTAAATTATCGACCACGATTAATATTACCCCTTGTGAGTTTTCAATGGTGCCACCAATGGTTGATGCCCTGTTGCGGGCCTCCTCTTCCTCGTCTTGTTCTGAATCCATGGGTAATGACTTACTCTGTAACAAAGTAATTTATGAAACAATAACCAACTAGCATTTAACAACTAATTTCAGTTTTATGGTAGACAAAGAAAATACTGTAGTTTGACACCGATGGATATTGATAATTAACAGGGAAATGGAATATGGGGTAATAAGTAGGGACAAACAGGGGGAGGGGAAAATATAATGTGGATCACAAGAGATTTATTTTCCTATCATGAAAATAATTTTCCAATAATATTGATCAAGGTATCTACAATTGTCCCAGAAATACGTCTTGTTTTCCTCTGTGAAAAACTTTTGAGGGCTTACATGAGATTCAGGTTAACAAAACTACCTAATGAGAAAAATCAGAACTTGGAAGCCCATGAATTGAAAACTATGCTAACTTTTCTGATACTATACTTGTATAACAGTTTGAAGATAGACAATTATTAGATACACACACAAAACAAACACCAAAATAATATCTGGCGCCAAAAAATAATACTCACTGAACATATATACATATCCTACCCTTAATATAAACATTGCAAATTGTCCAAACCTCTAATTCTTGCCCTGATGAATTTTCCCATTCAAACTGAAACACAACTGTATGAAGACTTTTAATTGTACAGACTTGCCCTTATGGTGTTTGATCATTAGGAATATTCAAGCACAGTATGTTGGAAAGTGAGAATCTGGGACCTTTCAGAGCCCCCAGTGATCTAGACCCCATGCTGACTTCACAGAACTATGCCCCAATACAATCAGGTGAAAGAGAGAGAGAGTGTTTACCGCAATCTGTCATCTGGATGCACTGATCAAAGTTTCCTGTCAATTCTTACTGGTATGTGATATGATAACAACACAACAGTCGAGACACGAACAGTTTATTGATAACATCAAAATGAATACCTCTATTACATCTAAAAGGTTTCCTACATGCTTTCCATCAACTATTGTAAAACCATCTACACTAGTCCACTATCAGCACAGCAATCCTATCCAATATCATCACACATGCCACCCACACTTCTGATATATAACAAGACTTTGCCGACAATTTTATGAATATTTAAGGATATTTCATGTAAAACTATGCTTTCATGAATTAATTGCTGTGTAAACCATTTATACTGTTATAAATCTTGATGAACATTTTACCATGGGTACAATAGCAGTATTAACAGATATGTGGTTATTCTCTGTACAGGATAACAATGTGTAGTTGATTTTTTAAGTTTTTATTATACATATTTGTATTTTGGTAGAATCTGACTAGTTTTGTTAGCTTTTACATAAATTATTGATGTATTTATACACGGTACGATGACTGCATGATGTAACTAATGAAACTATTGGTCAAAAATCAACCACTAATGAAATTATCACACAACAAGGTGCACAAGCACATATAAGAACCATTTTTAATATATTCATAAATACTTCTTCTCAAACAAACAAGGTTCTATTTTCTCTGTATTCTTTTAAATTCACCCACACAACTGTTACACTGCTATGGTCCTATCTCTTATGAAATCAAATTTTTTTTGGTCCATAGTAAAAAAGGCAAAGGTATTTTCATGCTTAAACATTTATTGTGTCATTCTTGCTATTGTAGGCCAGATAAACCAAAACAAACACATCTTGCACAATCACTGTTGCTGTCCTTTGTTATAATAATAATAATCATTCAGCTCTTATGTAGAGCATAAGCATGATAAAAAAAACATCTCAATGCACTTAAATGTGGAAGGTTTGCAAAGCAAACAGTTACAAAGAGAAAGTTATTTTACTTTTTTCATCAGAGCAATATCAAGGAACTGCAGCTATTGCTGAGGCAATCTTTTCTATTTGACTGGAGTTAAGTTCTCTCGCAGAAAGTAAATTTGGCCTGTGGGCTGACATTTGAATATCCATCAAACTCCCTGAGTTAGGAATATACCAGCCAGTATACTTCCAATTGACTTATGTAACACTACCTTTGACCCATAAATGAAAAAAAATAGCACAGTAGGGGCCCACCATGGACAGGCACTCCTAAATTCTTCATTTGCACAGAAAACACAGCTAGCTTTATCTGGCTAAAAGTATCTCTTTTTTTCCTTCAGATGATTTTGGAACCCACGTTTTTTTTCCATAAACCCTTTCCACATAGCAATTGCAAAGGATTGTGGGAAAGATTTTCATTATTCATCATTTTTGTCAAAGGCAAGTCACTGTGGCTTAAAACAATGCATATCAAAACTCTATTCAACAACCCTTTGTAATTTCTATTTGGAAAAGGGTCAATCTCGAGAAATTCACCAACATGTCTTAAAAATTTTTTAATGTTCACTGTCATTTATTTAGTGATCTTATTATCATAAATCTGCAGACCACTAACAATGTGACAGTCTTCTGAAAATGCGCTTGGGTCAATCAGGGATACATTATAAACTAGCACACCTTACAGCATGAATGTAAGTATAAAATTATACTTACTACTTACATGACTGCCATATATGACAAAGTACAAGTACATACAGACAATCTACAAACTTTTACTTTCCACAAACTTTTTCACCTGTGAAACATAATTCACCTAGCCTGATAATTTTTTGGACTTTAACCTAACAACACTGCTTGATTTCAATACAGCAAACCAGCTACAACTGGTCTTCCTCAATCAGCAAAATACCCTTCCATGTCTTTTGTGCTAATTTTTACACCAGCCTGTTCTAAAAAAAATCAAAATCTAACCACCATTATTTTAATACTATTGAAACCGAAAATATTTTAAACACTGCTTTGAAATGAAAGTCACTCGACTCATCATCTTTTATACCACACTGGTATGCATGCTTATTTTATTGATATTTGTTATTTGTTGATTTTAACTGGCAACCTACTGACACAATTCCCCTCAAACTTATTTGAATTCCACTCATGAGAGTGTTCAGCCAGCCATTTATTCCTATTTTCTTTTCCAGAGGTACTATCCAACCTTGAAACTGGGCCAACATTATCTTGTACAACATCTTTTTATCCAACCACACTGTCATTCTGAGGAATCTTACCGCACACCTAAAGTCACACCCATCTCTTACAGTTCTTTGGAATTAAGATAAAAGAAATAAATACAAACCACACAAATAAAGGTAAATCCTGAATATTTCAAATAATAACAAACTGCAAAAGTACCCACCACACTTAATTTTAGAGATAGTAACCGTTTCACCAGAACTGTCTTATTAACTAAGATCCTCTCTCCCATTCAAAGAAAAGGAAAATTTCCAGTCACAGGAATAAGTTTATTCCATGGCTTTTGTGTGGTTAAGAAGTACTTTCCATCCAAAACAAACAGGTAGAACCAATGGCAGACACAAATGTAAACCTTGCACAGACTGCAATACTTCACCCGCTACTAATTCTGAAAAAGTTAATGTTGTTATCACACAACAGGAACTAATTGGACAAACTATTTCCCTACGCTGGCAACCATGCAAGCCATCCAGTGCACACCCTGCAGAGCTAAGAAAGTATGCGACAAAAATCACTTCCTTGTTCTGGTTTGCAAACGAGGGTTAAAGTGAAACTATGTGAATGGCCTTGTTACTGGTTGAAGAAGAAACCTTACTCTGTGACCTATCAGGGGTGCTGGTACTGTTAGAGAAAAATGATCACAGTCGGCAAATGTCACACAAAATGAATTCCAACACCAATATTTTTAACACGCTTAATGACAACAAAAACAAAGGAGAGAGGGGAGTAAGGGGGACACTGAGGGTGTGTGAAAGTCAACGAACTTTAGAGAAAATGATCAAGGCGTGAAAGGGAAAAAACAATGGTGTCAGGGGTGGGCTTCAAATGATTGGACAATGGGAGTTTAGAGGAACACTGGCGATAAATGTCAACACACATGTGAGAAATCTACCTGACTGATGCATGTGCACTTTGTTACACAGTAAGGCTGGCCTTTAAGGTGACATTTTTCAGTGGTGAGTTACAGGTACTTTTAAATGTTGACACACAAGGTGCATATACTTTAAAGAAGAAACTTTAAATTCTTGCAAAACATTTATTAAAGGTTTTTCAAAAAATAACACGAGTGTTTTCATGGGTCATAAACTTTAAGATAAGTGTGGCCCCGCAGTACATTTTGAAGAAATTTCACCTTTGAATTTTTCACTTTTTATAACAAAATGTGATGACAATTTCATGACATCTGTTGTAAATTTCATACTCAATTATGCTTCCAACATCTTTCAACAGTAGTGTATACTTTGCCTGATAATGTGCTGTTAAACAGATTTTAGCAGGGATCTCACTACCACCAGGGTATGATATTTATATTACCTTAAAAATTTGTGATTTTTCATGTTTTTGTTACCATTTTATGCTATTTTATGCTTTCTGACACTTAAAATTCAAATTTTATGAATTGCATGATTTTATACCAAGGAGGGAGTCATGAGCCTCTCCTTTTTCAAAAATTTGGAATGTTTGGGAATGCTTAACAAGAAAAAAAGAAAAGCAAGAAAAAATAATCCTAAGTGCCTCCAAGAGTACTACATGAATGAAGCTACAACCAAGTATCAATAGTTCCAATATCCAAGAATTCCATTCCCAGCATCTGCCCACATCGACCTGATGCGAACATTTTTAAAATCCTATCTATTTCATGGAACCAGTCTTGTTTATTCAACAGAAGCAATTGCATGATCCCTTTAATGTGCTTTTCATGATACTTTGTGGTTCCCATCATTACTGACGAATTTTCATGGTTAAAAGAACCATTGTTTCGTACTTTTGGTTACTAAGGAAGCAAGCCACTGCAATAACCATTCGTCATGTAATGCAAAGAGCAATCATTTGAATACTCTTTCCTGTATTTTCCACTTGGTCAAATTTCATAGGGGTGTGAAAGTCTTGTGCATTTTGAATGTCATTGGAAAGAGGGGGGGGGGCAGATCTAATTTTGTCAAAAATTCTTGACATCCCATCAAGTATCTTGATTTAAGGAGTGAAAAACAGTCTACCTTCTATCTAACAGCCATTTTCTTCAATGACAAGACTTTCAAACTCCAGCAGACAAACATCAAAATAATTCTTCCAATATTTCCTCATTTTTTGAGAACATATCCAACCCTTGCCCACCATCAAATCCCCCACCTCATGACTAACTCTGACTAACCCTGCCAACCTTTTCTAATTCATTGCTTCTCCTTTTTCTTTCTTCAATGTGCCTCACTGCACTCCTTCGGTCGCCTTTCATCCGCTTGCCGACATCCTGTGCATCTGAACGATTCCTCTTCACACCCACATTGCTACTTTCAATATCTCTAGGGTTGATCTGGGAGTATATGACATTATCAGGGTTTGATACCTGCCGTTGATGGTGGGCCCCTTGTGGCAGCTTTAGAAGAAAGGGAACAGAGAGAGAAAGATGAAGATAACAGCAGCAATGTGATTTACAAAACCAATCTCAACCAGGAACATACCTAAATAACTTTTAAAGCCATCTACCAGTAACTTTTGAGTGATAATGCATAAAGTTTTAGGGCACATCATTCCTGTTGGTGCAAGATATTTCAAGATAATGTCACACTTTCACCGTCCATGTGAGTACAGTACTGTGATAATTTAACTGCAGCTGTGTGGACCTTTATCTTCACATCTGTACTTAAACAGCACAACGAAACATTTAGTGCTCAAAAAGGTACGTCATTTCGAACAGTTCCATTTGTGGATAAATTTTGTGGAGGAAAAGAAATCTAAATAGGTCAGCAGTGCTTGTGCACTAGCTTTATGTAGCAACAACAAAAAACTAAATTAAATTCTGGAAAAGTAGTAAAGTGCAACAATTTCTTAAATACGAACACAGTTTGATTTGCAATGGTTCCTTGTGACATACAAACATGCAATAGACCTTATGCATGTGATGTCGTAGAACTTAAATTGGGTCCTCAGCCAGAGGTAGGCACATATCATTGTGCCAACAAATGCAGACAGCTAATTTTTGTGTGAGTGAAGATTACAGTACCTCATGCACATGAGTACAGTATGTGTACCAAAGGCATGTACTGTATCTATCATGCTTTATTGTTTGTCCTCTACAATGATGGCATGTGATGTCAATGCACAAGGTTATAGGCATGGTTAAGCTCATCGGTACAAGCTATTTGGCAAAATTATACAATAAAACAATGACTGCTATACAAAGCAAAAAAAAAAAAAAAATAAAGGTTCAGAGAAATTTAAGAAGAACCCGAGCAAAGCTATTTACTGTCTTTGAGACATTGTACAGCAAGGATCAGGAATGTTCCTAGAATTAACTGCCAACAATACAATTACTTGTCTCTTTAGAAATCCGGTCATTTGTTCTTTTGAAGTAACTTTTGTTGTGAGCCTACACCATTTTAAATTAATATGACTTCCATTTTAAGATAACTCCAGACAACAATTGTAAAATATTTTGCAAGTAAAGGAATGAAAAGTACAAATGATCAGAATATGTTGAAGAGGGAACTGCTGTGGGTACATGCCGTGATCACTTTACTGCAATGTGACATTGTCTCTCTTCCCAACACAAACCACCAGTATCCAAATATTAACAACATTGTTGTGTCAGAAATTGCCCCTTGAATGTTGTAATGCCCCCCCTCCCCCGGCTTCTCCCCTCATACTTTTAAATAGTCTCCTTCTGCACTGTTTGGGAACAATTATACAAATTACAGTCTACAAATCCAACACATGCCTTTGTGAAGTTTTCAGAGACAGAAGAGGGCAGTATTTTGAAATACAATCCAGGACTAATGTAATGGTGGAACGGGCTAGCCTGAGGTTATTTAAAATGCATCTTTTTAAGTACAAGTGCATCTATAGAGAAGTCTAAGAATCCTTAAAACAGATGAATAATTAGAAGCAGCAAGCAGCAGAACATTTTTCCTTTTCCTTAACAAGCTCAGTTGTAGATGACAGAATGATTAGGTACTATGGTAATGAGAAAAATCAAGCTTCTGTACTATAATATCAAATTTGAATTAAGAATGATTCGCATGATGATCAAAGATGTCAGTGATACTTTGAATTGCTCAGAACAGAGCAAACTTAAGTTCAAAACAACCTTTGAGCTCCACAAGTAAGCATTCAACAGGATCTGGGGGGTATTAATCTACAAATCTGTGATGTCACCATAGGCTTGTCACGAGTCACCCATCGCCCTTTTCCCCCACTTTTTTGAGCAAGGATAAGCAATCACCTCAAACTTACTTTGGAAAGTCTCATTTACTTTCAAGTATCTTTCATTATGTTACCACCCAATCCACACATGATATCATGCACGATATGAAGTCACAAAACTTTTAACCCTAACCTTATTTCATGTCCCCTCCCTAACTCTAACCTTGTAACATGATATCATGCATGATATGCAAGTCTTGAGACTAATGTGAGGATTTGGTGCACCCAATCCACACATGATATCATGCACGATATGGAGTCACAAGACTTTCAACACATTACAGAGCAAGTATTACATATTACAATTAAAATAAGGGCATAACATTTAAACTTTAACACTTCCTAGTGATGATGGTTGAAAAGAAACATTCAATATCTGGCATACCACGGTACACCTTCAAACAGTGGGAATGGCTTTTGCTCTTTCATAACCTGTTAATATCTCTCAGCTACTGTCTCCCTATGCTCCTCCTCCTAGTCTTCGTACCTCTGGCAAGGCCTACCTGTCTCTTTCCAATGCAAGGTTAAAATCGCATGGACACCAATGTCTTGCATACGCTGCTCCATACAGTATATATTTGTGGAACCAGTTACCAGACCATATTCGGTTCTGCTCTGAGTTATCTCCATTTAAGCGTAACCTCAAGAATAATTTATTTGTTCCTTTAAATGTAATTACTCAGTTGTCTGCATTTTTTTAAGGTCCTAGAGCAGCCTAACTTTTGTTCCTGATTTGGCACTGTTGTTGTTATTGTTGTTATTATTATTATTACTTTAAACAGAACCTACCCAGTCACCAGGCCTCCTTTCTACCTGTGCAGGCACATTTTCATTCATTGTATCATGTACTGGTAGCTAGTGGAAGAAAAAAGTGTAAAACGAACATTTTATTTTTAGATTAATATGCTAGGAAAAGAAGTTTTCATTCTGAGCTTATCACACATAAAACATAAAATCATGCACTGCAATGCAATTTAAAATGACATTTTTCACCAACCTTCAATTGCGCCACAGAGAGTAAACTACATGGAAGATTTGTATGTTTGAGAGGAAATTTACAACCAACTAATGTTCTGAAACATGTTTCCTCAAAAAATTTACAAATTCCAAATTTTGAACAGATTTCCGTACATATCAATTAGGAGTACAAGCATTTGAGGACTGGCAGCAAAAATTTTCCATACTGTAAAATACTTAAATCTATTGGTACTTAACCCATTAGTGTGCAAGTTTATCTATTAGTACTTTACTCATAAGTGTGCATATTTATCTATTAGTACTTAACCCATAAGTGTGCAAGTTTATTTATCTATTAGTACTTAACCCATAAGTGTGCAAGTTTATTTATCTATTAGTACTTAACCCATAAGTGTGCAAGTTTATTTATCTATTAGTACTTAACCCATAACCCATAAGTG
>WURT03154280.1:0-10885 GCA_009936505.3 Holothuria glaberrima | reverse complement strand
ACTAAAAAGAATTTTTACTTATTCTAATCTATGTACGCCAATCGTCCAGGCAGTTGGGCCCTATCGGGCATAACTGTTTACTCCGCCTACATGGTACTCGGTAAGATGGACAAGACTTGTTCTACAAGCTTCGTTAAATGGAAACAGGAGTGACTCTACAGCGCGCGTAGCCCGCCGAAAATTTTTGGGTTTTATAAGAGAAATTGTCCTCTTGAGAGCCAAAACAGGTAAACCGTCGGAGCAACTAGTCGCCGTCTGAGACTGCATACTTTATCGTATCAACTAAGACTTACCGACGAAAACGTGAAAATTCCCCTACGGGGGGCCAGCCTTCCCCGACGGGGGCTATGGCTCCCACACCGCCCTTGGCGCCATCCATGTCAATTTGTGTTCGAAAAAAGAAAAAGATAGAGCAAACTAGTGTCCTTTCTTCCCCATGTAATATAGTCGCTACAAACTTCAAAACAGAAGCACGTATGTAAGGGAGGCTACGTTGGACTTGCCATGCAAAGTTCTCGCTTTCTAGTTTACCTAGGACTAACTACTGATTTTGGAAGATAAACAGTTACAGCATTTGGAACGTACATTTGGAGAAAAACTTGTACATATTATGTATCTCTGAGCAGTGACGTTAGTTACGTTGACTTCGTTCAAGGTTTCAGTGGTCGCCGAGGAACCTTTACGTAAGTTGTAACGTTACGGAGGCTATAGGCCTAGGTTATTTAACTTTAATTAATAACCGTGTAAGAATCGTTTGCCTCTGAGGTTTCATGTAAGAAAAGCGTTTCTTGGAAATGGAATTCTTGGCAGGTCTTGACGTAAGTAGTATCAAACCATAGAGCAGGCTGTGTATTATATATGTATGTGTGTAATGGCTTCAGGCTAGGCGCGGCTAGGCCTGCTCTATAATGCGCTACATGTGCCATGCAAGCCAGTCATATACAATTTGCAGGTGATCTAAGTACAGTATAGTACGGTATTATTGTATTCATCCTCCGGTAATTAGGGTTTTTTATTTACCGTGCGGTTATCCTAGGATAACGCACGGTCACCTGACCGCAATGAACCAATAGGAGTTTAGTTTACCGAGTATGAATGAATATATCCGATCAATTACTACTTACTACATTTGATTATGGGTGGCGCCAGGTGGGAAACAGGGACGATGGGTAAGTTGTCTCTCTATCGCAATCAATTTGTATTTTCGTCGGAAAGTCTTGACTGGTTCTATAGGAAACACGTTATTTCTTGTGGTGAATAGTTGTCATTCCCCCTGACATGACTTTCCTTCAGTACAAACTGTGAAATGTTCTACTTTCTACTTTTTCTACTTTCGAAGAAAAAGTCAACAGTACTGCGTAGCAAATGATCCAAAGCTTGCGTGTATGAACTAGCAGAGTATTGATATGTACGAAGCCAATGAAACATCATTAGTCAAGCCACACACGGAGGCTCAAGCAAGTGACAAAAACCCTTCAATCAAAGGTGATATTGTGATTAAAGGTGGTGTCGGGGGTGGGGTAGGGATGATTGTTAACGTAACGGAAGGCTGCTCCTTGTCGCGTACATTTTCTAATTTCGCAAGGGAACCTTGGTGTATTCTCTACAGCACGTAATCTCCGGAGGCGAAAAGTTGCCATTCCGCTTAACATGGTTGTGCTCTCAAGAAGAGGAAGTTCCTCAATAAAAAGCCCAAATATTAACATTTTCTCAAGTAATAGCTCTTTTAAAATTTTCTGCAATAAACCTTAACGTAATACTTCTCTCAACAAAATGGCAAAGGTTTCTTTTTTTCTTCAATAAAGCCTTGACTGATTTTTTTTCAGTTCTTCCCCCCCCCCAAAAAAAACCTCTTTTTTTCAACTTTCTTCAACGAAATTTGGAATTTTTCAGGTTGTCGATCCTTATGATTACCCTTCACGTTTGGCGGGCCTTTGGGATACTCAGTGTTTTCCACCAGCTGGTTTGTTCAGGCGTACCTCCCGGATAAAATCTGAAGAGCATACGTCAGCGCCCGGTCTTAATGTTGCCCCCGCATAAAAACCTTGGCCGCCGGGACAAAAAAATACATTACTTTTCCTGTTTTTGGTAACGCTCGAATTGTTCAATTGAAATTTAGCACCACATTTAACACCATTTTGCTTCTAGCCCACTGGACGTGAGCAAATCTTTTTCGAAAATGGGGAGCCTCCCCCCAGACCCCTCTCCCAGGATGGTGATTGGTGACCTGGTGACATCTGCCAGATCAGAGACAAGCGCCCAGACAAAATTTGGACCTGTGGAGAACACTGGATACTGGCCCCCGTTGGGAAGCTTCCCCGAACTCCCAACCCGTCGGGTAAATCCTGGTGCTCGCATTGGCTTTGATTTTACGAAGAAGCAGCTGCAAAAACAGTTTGGTGAATATATTTATTAGATGGTACGAAGGACAACGTACTAATATTCCTTTTTGACAATGATCACGGTACGAAATTTTTTTTAAACGAAACGATGACGTGCTAATTTTATCTTGTCAAAATCTTGTTGACAATTATAAGTCGACTGCTAGGTTCATAGTTAAACTAGTATTCAGAGGTCAATCAGTCAACCAGGAACTAATTTTATGTTATTGTAATTCAATAAATAGACAAATCATTGACTTTTTAAGTGATTTGTAAGCTTCTTAATACTAACAGCAGTATGGAAATAATTCGTGTGAAGTCGCTCAAGAAGACAGAACAACGTAAAAAATACATTAGTATACCTAGAAATTCAAGCATTTTGAACCATTAACTTGGTTATTTTTCGTCCCAAGCCTCTCCAATCAATCACCCTAGCCCTTCGTTTTCCGCGTTTAACGTGCAGGTGCGTCCCAAAGCGTCATTAAAATCGTTGGTCACCACTCGGCGCGAATGCAGTGATGTACATAAGATCGTTCACGTTGTATGAAGGACCTCGACTCCTCCGCAGTTTGGGGGCCTTCCAGGAAGGATCCGAAATTAATACTTGTTATTGATAAGATTTCGTGAAATCTGAGAAGCACTATATTGCCACATAAAGACACGTTTCTGTAAAGACTCGTGCAGCGTTTTAAATTGTTACCATCTTGCAGTTTCTAGCAAAGCAGACTAACCAGAAATGATCAAGCATCGGTCAAAATATCCAAGGTACGCAATAGTCTGCGAGGGAAAAGAGAGGTCAGCACGACTGTGCTGGCTAAACCGCCATGTTTCATTTACGATAATGTTTCCTGAAATTAAGAAAGAGTTTAGTACAGTGTTCTGGTCTGAAAAACTCTAAAACATAACCAGGACAATAAAACTTTCACCTGTATAAACGAAAAATTGCGACTTCGTAAAATGCCAAAAACAAAACAATGCCTGAAAATTCAAAAGGGCTAAGTCACTATGTACAAAGGGGCGGTAAGATTTTAGCCTCCGGAATTTGAGTATGGTTTCAATAGCAACAAAAACAACTCACGAACATCTTCTTGGAGGCATAGGGTCATTTTAATGTCTTTGAACGTAACATTGAAAGCACGTAGAATCACAATCACACATTTTTAACCATGGTACATAATAATGAATTGATAAATAGATGATAAAAATCAAACCCAAATATACGTCATCAATTCAAGTTCTGTTTAATGAGCACTCTAATATTAAGAATATGAGACGAGTCCTTAACAATAGTTTGCATACGCCGTCTACGTTACTTTTTCTTAAAACAGTAGAATTGGGTAGGATGTCTACTAACTGCTTCACTTTCCAGCATGGTTTGGAAAAGAAAAACGATACAGGTCACTCTGAAAACTGTGAGCCATGTCCTTCATTTGATAAGGAATGTCCATAATGACTGGAATCCAAAAAAAAAAAAAAAAAATGTTGGAGTAATTTTTTTTTTTGCTAAATGAGCTTCTCAGATTGCATTAATTGGCCCCTTTTCCAGCAGTGGCGTACGTGGGATCTCCTCAAGGGGTGGGGGCATGCAGTATTTTGTGCGATCGTATTTATTTGTAATGGGTCACCTGTATTTTTTGTTCAGGTGCTTCAAAATTTAGAAAAAATATTCATCAACAGAAAGAAAAATTAAAAGCAAATTATTCGCAGGGGCAACACTATGCTGATTAACAACCCTAGCTATGGTTTTGAACAATATTAGAAAATCTTAAACAAAGAAATTTGCTCTAGGAAATAAATATAGCACACGGCCTACCTCGACGTGACTTACGCATCTGATTTGAGGAAGCCGATTGTCCGATATACGCAACAAGTATACCTATGTTTACGTACGTATTCGTAAACCGAAACGAGACTACGTCGAACGCACGCATATAGCGGTACTCTCAGATGCGAAAATCGCGGCATATTGCAAAGCTGGGATATGATACACTCGCTCTGACAGAGTGTAACCACCAAAAGGCACACATTTGGACTGTAAAAAAAAAAGGTTACATAGCGTGGTCTGAAATAGGGTTGAGACCTTCGATATCCCCCTATTCCATTTTCACCGGAAAACTTCAAACTGTATACTACATATATATAATATATATTATATATAATTTGCTATTTATTTGTAACAATTATAAGACAATACATAATGTAGAAAGTAGGCTAAATGATCCATTCTACGAAAGTAAAAATTAAGCCTTGGAAAATTTTAAGGGGTTGGGGCGGAAGCACCCTCCTTAAATCCGCCCCTGTAATTAACTGCCATCCTGAAAAAGAGGAGGCACTAAGAGTCTACCTCTGATTTTTACATTGAAAGTCAGAAAATTTGAGAAAAGCGCCTCAGATGAGGCCAATATGAATATTTATCAGAAAAAAAACAAAAAAAGCAAGAAAGTTACTTTTTTTATGCAATGATGAGTATCGACTGTTGGGTTAGTATAGTAAACACAAATTATCTTCCTATCTTTTCCTTTTTATTACAACTTCAAGTTCAACCAATAATGCAAGAACAAAGGTATTTACTTCATGTAAACCAACTTTGTCCATCCACAAACCGTTAAAGTACATTTGATGTTTCTAATCTAAAATCAATTTCTTCCTCAGTGCCCTGACTCTTTTATTACACATTGTCCCACCCCACTTTTGATAACATTTGACTTAAAATGAGTTGGTATGTGAAAGTAAATGATTAAAACCAAAGATGGTACGTTTTGTAAAGTTTTAATGGAAGTCACTGAGGTTCGATTTGGCAAGTTTTCTTACTGCGCAGTTACGGCTAACACTGCCGGCATTAGCGGCCGACAAATGTCAAGCTGGCCGCCTATTTTTGCCTTCTTTGTAGACCTGACCCTTTTGCCTGATACCTTATCAGGTCTTAACTTTTTCAGCTACAAAAATTTAATATTCGCTCCATAAAATTGTTAATTTACTAACAAGTTGGCCTAAGTTTGTACTTTTTAGGCTATTTTGATGTTAACTTAGTTCCCCTTATGACAGAAGTTTAACTCACAACCGAAACCTTTTATGGCTGCGTAATTAGCGGTCCCCTGCGGTGTCAATACCAGCTAGTTTGTCGGTTGTGTTGTTGCGGGACAACATGCCTTTGGAGAGAAAGAAAATTGCGCAGTGTGCTTTGTGCAAATAAAGACGAGTCCTTAAGACATTTATTTTGAAATAAATGTCAGCAATCTGATAGGTTTCCAATTTATAGCAACTTAAAGTAGAAAACTGTTTAGACTGTTTGTTGCTAGTGAAATGGCATATCTGCTTAGTATTATTTGCTTATTTCAGACCAAAATCAAAGGAAATGTTATACATAAATTTTTCTTAGTTTTTGGGGGTTATCTACAATTTGTAGTGAATTCGAAAATTTCCGAATGAGTCAGAATTAATAGAAAAAAGAGCAACATTTTGACAAGTTTGTTTGAAATTAAAGTTAATGTTAATTTGTTAACATATGCAAGGGATATACCCCTGCAAAACAATTGAAGGTATAGTTAGGGTGTCGTCATCGTACAAAATTATCAAAATATTAAAACCAGTACAATTCTTTCTTCCATGAAGAGAGAATTCCAAAATTTGAGAAAATGACAACCATCATACTTAAGCCAGGAAGAATTCAACAGTGAAAAAAAAGAACATTTAAAATACATCGAAATAATTATTTCAAAAATTTTAAAAGGGATCTAAGAAAAAAATAGAAACTTTTTCTTGTAAGAAACTCTTGAAACGGAATTAAACCGAGTACATTGCTTCGGAAATTTTGTCATAAAAGTATCACTTTTTTCTTTTTTATTACCATGACATCCTGCCATCATTTATAATAAGACTCTTAATGTATGCAACACAACGTCGTCATATTATAGTACCGTGCAATAATACTACGTTCCTAAATAAACCTATCCTTCTTCTTTTATATCTGCCCCAACTATTTTTGATTAGTTTTGATCATTCCACTGTCAATATCTCTCCCTGTAAATGTATTTTCTCTCAATACGGATACACTATCTCATCTTATTCTCTGATTTCTTTCTCAGAATCACTGAAAATGTCTGGTATATTCTTTCTTTCAATCCAATCATCTGTTTTATTTTACTTTTAAATTACAGATTTTCATTCCATGTGTGTATCTGCATAATTGCTTCAGTACAGTGGACCTGCGTGGCGGGAATCATCTCCAGCTAAAATCCAATCTCTCTCTACAAGTCTTCACTACACTCAACGAGCTAGCAATACGAGAGGATGGCAGAGAAATAACATCAGAAGAATTTAAAGGCATCTTACAGTATTCATCAAAGTGTCTGGCGTTAAAGGAACTGTGGTAAGTATTGTAATTAAAATGTAAGTAATATAAATGAAACTGTCAGAAATTAATCGGTGTCATGGTTTAATTAGTCATCGACACGTTATTTTAGCAAGGACTGACGTTTTTCTTGTGAACGATATATTATGGTTAAAACCTTTTATTAGTTGGTAGTTAGTTTTAGACACTAATTAATCGAAAACTACAAAAGAGATAAATTTGAATGCAATTTGAACGGATTTTTAAATAAATTCAAGAGAAAACTTAAAGGCTAGCATAGGCTATGTAATAGTGCTACAATTATAAATATAATTATATTATTCATGTTTTATATTAAGATGATTGTTTTCAGGAATAAAATACCTGAGCAAGACCTTGGACAATATTTTACCACGTGATTATGTAGGAAATATACAGTAAATTTAGTGAAACAAACCAAGCGGTGCAATGGGATACTTCCTCTCTTCGACAAAACATCTAATTTGATAATATTTTAATAATTTTAGGCTAATTTTGACAAAACAAAAGTATTGATACCCTGCAAATGAAATGAAAAGTAGTCAGAACAAAAGTAGCTTTAAGTCTTTAGCAGTATGACAATTTGTCTACAGAGATGATATACAAAGATACTTCAAATGTAATCATGAAAAAAGTACTACAAAGTAAAAAAAAAAAAAATTCCGTGATAATTGCAATCATATTTGCTGAACTGCTGAAATATTTTATAATTTACAG
Source organism: Holothuria glaberrima (assembly GCA_009936505.3). Taxonomy (NCBI): domain Eukaryota; kingdom Metazoa; phylum Echinodermata; class Holothuroidea; order Aspidochirotida; family Holothuriidae; genus Holothuria; species Holothuria glaberrima. The sequence continues at coordinate 3,418 of WURT03154280.1, read as the reverse complement.
TACACAGTAACACATGTACGGTGAATATATACACTGTTTATAATCACAAGACACTAAACTTTAACTGACCTTTAAATAACCTGTCACAACATACAACTGATAACAAAGGAAAAGCTTATTTACATAACAATAGATCAGCAGCCAGCTGGCACGCGCACGTCTGTGACTAAAAAAATTTTAATGTAAATAACAGAACACACCGTACACATTGAGAGGTTATGTTACACAACACTGTGAGCACTGCATCGTACTGTAGGTAAAACACATTGTGTTGTATACAACTACAGCACACATATGGCCTTGGAAAATACAATTAAACTGTGAATTTAAAATGCTGACACTTTTAATCGGAAAAGATAAGAATGAATATATTTAGAAGTAATGCTAACATTTAATTTCATGGTAGCTGGTATCAAGACAAAAGTCAAATTTAGGTTTATTCTATGTTACCAATACTCATGTATATATGTATAATTTACTGGTCCTTCTCCTGTGTCATCTTTCTTCTATCAGGTTCGAGTGGTGTCTGCTGCCACCATCCGTCCAGGCTGAGTCTGTTTCTGTTCTTAGATCAAGAAACGTTAAAGGTAACATACAGTCTGTTATACTGTGTGTAATGAAAATAAATGCAATGTGTACAACAGTAGTGGACACTTCAAATCGTGTTCTATGTTAATTAAAATTATTATGTTATCATCAACTATACTTGTACTATTTATTTCTCCAATGACAAACATGCTTCAATTCAAAGGACAGAGCGAAAAACCATTGTCTTTAACAAGAAAACTGTGTTAGTCTATACTAATTTAAAACATGAAGGCACTTGTTTATTGCAAGTACTGATATAAGCCAGAACACTGCGATACTGTGACGGCGTTATGAGCAGTATAACTCCCTTGTGAGTAATAATGTAAGTCAGTATTGTGTGCATATCTAAGTTTGCATTCAGTAATTTGTTAATACAAATATGGTTTATTACAGTGGTAGAGATTGTTTTATCATAAAAAATATATATATTTAAGGGGGCGGGGTGGAATTGCTTATTTTGATCTTTTTTAGTATCAAGTTTAAATCCTTTAGTCATTAGCCACCTAAATCAAAAGAAATTTACAGTACCATGATTTAATTCAATGAAATTATTTCTTTTAGGTTTGTACATACGAAAAGAAATTTTTTAAGTCATGTATATTTTTCAACTTTATTCGTCTTTAAGCTGGAAAATAGAAGCTTTTTACGTGATTATGTCAATCGTTAGTCTTAATATTACTGACGTTGTTTTATTTTTTTCTGTGTCATCAATGGTTTTCCCCTGGACTCTATTTAAAAATTACACAAAATGTCTGAGTGTTTAATATCTCTTGACTGTTACTGATTTCAGTACGATGGTTAAGCCCTTCCGGTAGTTGGTGTCTTCTGAATCTCAAGTTTGGGCGATGGGAGGTAAGAATCTTACTTTCATTAATCGTTTATCTAATGACATCATTAACACGTTTAATTGGTTATATATGCCTGTATCGTTAAAATAGAAGATTTGAAGTTGGTCAATATAGAAGCATTACGGTCTGTCATACTTATTAACAACATTTAATGATCTGTTCATTGAAAAAAATTTTCAAAAAAATCAGGTTGCATTTTATCCATAGTTAGGTAGTTAAAAAAACATCCACTTCAAGTCTTCATCCGTGTTCTAAGAACCAGCCGGCGAAAATAGTTTCCGCATAACAGAAATCTAAAGTATTGTGAATTGAAACTAGCTATGTCTATCAGTTACTGATTACAACAATGCAGAAACGTCTAAAATTTAATAGGTCTGAATGCCCACCACCCAAAGAACGGGATGTGTACTTTCAACTAATTAAGAGGTCTCGTATACGTACGGGCAGGTAAAACTTTTTAGTACAAGGTGCGGTTACACATGTAACTAATTCGTCGTGAGTCTGCAAAACAGCCGACTCACGGCGGTCGGGAATGAAACTTTCCCGATCCAAGATCGATTAGTTGTTTGTGTGAAATACCCCAAAACTAGTTACTGACTTGTCGCAGACGAGTTTTCATCTGTCGCCGACGTGTTGTAGCAGATTTAAAATTGAATCTCTACACCAATCGGTTGGATATGTAGCCGTATTTGAGTGGCCGACTCGCCATATGTAGCCGTATTCCACAACTCAACTAAATCGTTGGCAATACAGTAGCACAGGCTGGCACCTGGTAGAAACACTCATATCCCCTTTGTGTAGGCCTAGAATCAAGGGCGTCAATAGCAGGGCACAAGGGGCCCTGCCCATAAAACAACGTATCGGGTAAAACATCACTGCCTCGAATTTAGTCTGGTAAAAATCGCAACATTGGGGTGATCTAAATGTATTGGATTACTTTTGCAATGCATTATGAGCTGTAGTTTTTCATCGCGTTTCTCGTTAATCTATTTTATATAACACCTTATTATTTCCTCTACATCTGATTGGACGATTGGTCGTCACATGCTATGGGTTATTCGGTACTTACCCACGGTCGTGGGAAAGTAAATACTAACCCACGGCGGTGACGTCAGCCATGGGGGTACGTACAATCAAGTTTTGTCCAAAATCTTTTATTTAAGATGTTAGGTGTTATATAAAACAAATAATGTTTTCCATTCGTGCGATAGTATGAATAATTTCATTCATTGAAAGATTGAACGTTCTATTCAACTCGGCGTCGCCTCGTTGAATAGATTATGCAATCTTTCAACTCATGAAACTATTCATACTATCGCATTCATAAACATTCATTATTTTTATAATATACGCCGTCTCATCATTACTTCATTATTACTTAAACAGTGCTTTTTGTAGATCATTAACGTAACTGAAGAAGGGGAAAGGGGTGGTCTCCCCCCCCCACTTGCCGTCCTGGGATGGTCTGTCGGTACATTTGCTGATCTTGTCGGTACATCTGCCCGGCATGGTTTACCGTCTCTGCTCTCAAAAGGACAATTTCTCTGATAAGAACCAAAAATTTCCGGCAGACTACGCTATGAGTAAGATTGCACATTTTACATTGAGATACAAAGCAGAAAATTCAATAGTGTGACCTTTCCTGACAGTATTTAAAACAACAAGTGCTTCTCAAAATGGTCCCTACCGCCCCGGGGGTGTTGGGAAGTCTCAGGTGGGCGCTACAGAGTACGCAGGGAATAGGGGCGTTGTGCACTGATTTGAGGGTCCCTGGCGATAATTATGACACATCACTGTTGTAATTTAGGGCACAGTGAGGCACCTAGGGGTCTGTTCCCCTCCGCTAGTTCTTCCCTCGGCTTCTTTCTCCATCCACCCCACCCTCCCCCTCTTATATTCGATACCCCAAATAAACTTTTGACCCGAAATTATCCAAAAATAGCAGTAGAAATTTAACAACTCCACCACCTAGGTCCACTGAT
>WURT03154258.1:0-10885 GCA_009936505.3 Holothuria glaberrima | reverse complement strand
CATTGTTACGTCATAGGAACGCGTCCCATGTAATATTGTGTAGGTAGATAGACGTAGCGACTTTATATGAATGAGTCGGTCAACGCTGTATTAAATAGTCGCTCAAAAATATTTGATGTGCTTTCTCTTCTTTTTCATTGTTGTTCAGTCACATGTTTTAGCCATCTGATGAAGGATTTAGACCCGTAACGTCCCCTATATATATTTATATATATATATATATATACACACAAAGGTCGAAAGTTGTGTTAACTGTTCGACCATGAAATTGAAATCAATCCCAGTGTTGGCATAGCCCTTATAGACAAGGGAAAGCACAAAAAAAAAAATTAAGAGAGCCAATTAAGTCACAGCCAGGACTCGAACCCGGGTCTGTCGCTTACAAAGCGACCGCCTAAACCACTTGGCCATCGTGGCAATTGTGCATTTAGACGTAGACCGAGGTACAAATACCGCCGCTCTCAATTTCTTCTCCTGTTACCATGGTAAATCCCAAAGCGGGGTGTTGAATAATCAGTTGGTCGAAATATGGTAGATTGAACTATGAATGAATAGGTCGAAAGTTGTGTTAACTGCTCGATCATAAAATTGAAATCAATCCCAAGTATTGCCATAGCCCTAATAAGCAAGGGAAAGAACAGAAGAAATAAATTCAGAGAGAAAAATTAAGTCAGAACCATATATATATATACATATATGGAGATGAAAAATGAGATAAACAAAATATGGACAAGAGAGAGAGAGACAATACTGCCCCACAGATATATAAATAAATATCTTTTTTCATAACTTGCCTGTAACATGAATAACAGAATGTTAATCATGGTCATTTTACAATATGGGGTTTGTTCTTACACACATTGGGAATTATGTAATTGTGAAGTTTGGATTAGTTCATTGGTGTGGGTTAGCTTTCAGGGCAAGAGGTTTAAGGTGGCGCTATATTCCATCATGTAATATCAATTTCCTGTACTAAAGTAATCCCAGGCATAATCACGTTAAGCCTTACGGCTAACCATACTCCTGTATTGTCGTGTCTTAGTCTCAAGAGTAAAAGTGCTCTAGACACAGTTAATATAATTTATTTGCAAAAGCATTACCATCTTGTCATGACTTATTTATTTATTAACAACTCTTCAAAATGTGAAATTTCTTTCATGAATATACTTCTTAGACAACTAGCCAATATATTTAAATATTTGCCTCAATTGAAAATACGGAAATATAAAAAAATCTGCGACGTTTGCAATCAATTGCCTTTGATATATATATCCCCATGTTTATATCAAATATTCAAACGCTTTGCTTTGGAATAAAAGGAGAGGCCTCAAAGGCGAATTGAAATATTAAAGTGTGAAATTCATCTCATTTCAAATTTCACATATGCTAAAGCTTTTCGATACCTTGCACGAGCAAGTTACTTAGTCGATTCGCTTGCCTGATGATTAAATTTGAGAAAATTTGTATCTTTATTGAATTCGTTTATTTTTTGGAAAAGGCTCGAAAGGCCAAGTGTACCCCACGGTGAAGAACGATCTATAAGTCCAGGCTGTAATCGTGAGATTTTGCTAAGGCGTCTTATGACATTGAAACAAAATTGCCATCGAAGTGACACAGTGCAGTGAACCTAAGTGTTCTTCGGTGTGTGCATGTCGTTCACAGGCATTTTTTACCTGGTGGAGGTAATAAAATGTGAGCTTGGTTTTTTATGAAGATCGTATCCTACGTGCAGTCTACTAACAAATGGACTTCCATTGATTTAAATATTCACATCACACAGGCCTGTACGACTATTGAAGTTGTAATTATTCTGTCACATATCGTAAAATGAAGCACGTGCGGATGAAGTGATATGCTTAATAGGGGTAGATCTTTGATTTACGTTGTTACAGTTCTTGTACGTTATAACCTCTTATCGAATGGTCAATGATTCTTCTGTTTCACACAGTAAATGGTTTCGTCTTGCTCAATGAATAACTATATATTAATATTCCTTTCAGAAAACATCTTTGTACGTTATTAGAACCAAGCTAGTCGCACAAAAGTAAAAAGAGTGAAAGGTGTGATTGCTTCAATTCACAGGATAACAAAAAGGAAACAAAAGGGAATAATAACATACTGCCTTTAAATTTGTCCCAAGTTAACATCAGCCACTCGTCTAATCAGAAAGCACACCAGTCTTTGGTACTTCATTCACAGAGGTTGTAAGGCACTATATGTACTTTAATTTGTCCAAGGCTTTATTCTGCGGAGTATGTTTAACCGGATACTACACAATAAATTCGGGTTATTGCAAGACCTACTTGGCAGTGTTCGTGAGAAAAATGAACCAGCAGCTTTATTTTGAATTAAATGCACCCCCTTTTGATGAAGGTTTTTTACTTGTCTTCCAGATACCTGTTTAAACTTATTGTTGCCAAACCAATGACTGTGAGGCATATGAAAATTCTTCCCTGTACATGTACAAAAACATTTCCCTACACATACACATAAACACCCAGAGTTTCTTCACACTTACAGTGGACCTTACTGTGATTTTCTTTATGCTACATTATTTACATATACATAAATACATGTACATGTATGTATCATTTTGACAAAAGTGATGTATGACTTGTCCCAGTCAAAGGTCTATAGGTGCCAGATTGTTAATCCTCTTTCATCTAAATGTGATAACCTACAATCCCCTAAGTAAAACAAGGTACTAGTCTCCTATAGGCATCGGTCACCAGTGATAAGATTATTTGACTTACTCCAAGCTTCTAGTTTTTACTTTGACAACATATAATCGAACTTAATTAGCTTTGAGTGGGAATGCAGCACTTATCAACTCGTCAAAATTGTCCTGAGGTACGCGTGCCTAGGTTGATAAAGTCTTTTCCAAGTTTACCATTGCTTACTGGAAAGTGAAACTTCTAAGAAACGAATTGTTTTCATCTTTGTAAAATTGAATTACCAATCAATTTGTCAGATGTTCGCGGAATGGGTTTATCGGTGTATATTTAACACGTCCCCAACAAACTACAACGGTTTGTTACAGAAAAGTGGCAGCGTTCAAAGATTCATGCATAGGCAGAATTTTTTATTTAATCGGTTTTTTTTTTCAATCGACGAACTCGCACATCCTTAGGAGGAGATTGATAAGAAGAGCTAAAACCGGCAAAATCACTAAAAAAGTGTAAGCCATCCATGACTCATAGAAACAGTTCGGAAGATTTATGCATAATGTATACGCACACATAATATCACTCATTCTGTCTTATGCCTCAGTCCTAAATGCTCCTGTGCGAATTTATCTTACCATCAACAGATGTGATAGTTTCTATCCGTCGGCAGCAGTGTTTTCCAATGTGAGTATAACTGATATTATATAACACCTTATTAACTCCTCTTCGTCTGATTGGAGGATTGGTCGGCACATGCCCTGGTTTATTTGGTACTAACCCATGGTTGTGGGTTAGTATATACTAACCCACGGCGGTGACGTCAGCCATGCGGGTACGTACAATCAAATTTTGACCAAAACCTATGATTTACAAAGTTAGGTGTTATATGAGACAAATAATGATTTTTTTCATTAGTGCGATAGTATGAATAATTTCATTCGTTGAAATGTTGAACGTTCTATTCAACTCTGCTTCGCCTCGTTGAAAAGATCATTCAATCTTTCAACTGATGAAATTATTCACACTACCGCACTCATAAACATTCATTATTTGTATAATATTTGTGAATGTACGATGCATTAAAAAAATGGAATTTCACATTTGAATGTAGAATTTTTTATTGTCGTCACTTATTTATGTGTGAATTTTATTGCTTACCTTTTGTACTTTTTATTTGATTTATTACCTCACATATTGGGTTCTCAATATTCCTTTATTGATTCCTTGACGAACGCGAAAGGAATGCTGACGAGTGTATGTATGTGATATCAATATCGCTTTTAAAGTTGGTGGAAATAAATTATTTCATTGTCATTGCCGTTACCATAGTCAATAATTCAAATGTTTTCGGTGGTCAAAAGAGGTCAAATTGTGAAAACGTGATTTGTAACTTTGAGGGGTCTAATACGCAGCAGGTAGACGACTTATGTTGTTTTCAAGAATCAAATTATTTTAGTGGAGGTTAAGGACATGTGAGGGCACCAGAAGTTAAATTATGGAAACATCGTTAAAGGTGATATCCCAAGAAGGAAAGTTTGAAAGATTAGTCTTAGAGCGACAAAGCATTTATTTTTGGCATGACATCATTAAACTTTTGGGCTTTCTGGTCTTTGAGTTTGATAACATATGAAAGCTTAGACCATCAAAACAATGGTTTGTGATCGTTCTGATTTTTACAAGGAGAAAAGCACAACTTAGATTTAATTCATCATGCTTCCTCGAGAGAAAAATACTTGACCCAAAAATGGGACTTCGGTGTTTTTCTCTGTAATTAACGGGAGTCCTGCATTCGTATCTGATGTGTTCTCTTTTCTTTAATTTTTAGTTATAACTGGACCTGTGAGCTTTCCACACGAGCGGATTTCATTTTCGAGAATTACGAATATTTTTCGTTTTCAGTACATAATGTGTCTTCCGACGTGCTAGATAGAGTAGGGGTCATCTTGTCAGAAAGAGATAAACCCTTGATGTAGAGGTCTGAGGGTCGAGAGGTTGGTCAATAAAGGTCGCTGTCCTTTCGGGCACTTATGTTGTCCTTTCGGAGACGTAGCTCCTTTTGGGAGCAGAACTAATTCGGAGGTATTGTTTGGTTTCTCCTCTTGACTCTTCGCCAGATAGACGAGGGGACTTTGGAAAAAAGTATCAGATAGAGATAAACCACTATGCTAGAGGAGTGGATGAAGACGATGGTAATTACCAAAAAATGAGTGCGCAGTAGCGCGATTTCTATCCTAAAAGTGTCAACTTGCAAATGGGCGAAAAGTCGTCGCAAGGATAGATTTTATTTTAGTACCTCATGATAAGTGTCAGACAATTATACATAAGGTTATCAAAGGAAATTTATTTTACATTGTTTACCCAGGGAGTTGTTATTTGGAAACCTTCTTTCAAATAACAGCTCACTGGTGTAACGATGTCAAAAATAACGAAGTCAACATTTTAGCTAAAATTGATTTTAAATTTTACAAGGCAATTATACTTTTACGACAAATGTATGGTTTTTTAAACCGGTAGTTAGGAAGTTTACGAGTTTAGTCAGGGAGAATTGGGCCAAAGCTAAGGACCCACAAGCGGCATTGAACCCTCAAAAGAATCCTTTAAAAGTCCGGAAACTTCATGTAATCTAGACATTGCATCAGCTCATGTGGCTACAATTCACAAAAAAATATTTCCTAAAGCACAGCTCCTAGTCAAGTCATGGCTACCATCAGTCATGTTGTATTTGACATGGATTAAGTTTTAATGTATGTATGGATTCAGAGGTCCTCAAGCATAGCGGGTCTAACACAGAATTCCGGTCAGAACAACCCCTTGTCGTAAAATTTACTTTAAAATCTTAAAATGCTACACCAGTTAATAACTAAACACTCGTGATCATTCCAAATTTCTCAACTGTAACTTCCCTTAGACATGGTCCCACAAATATTTGCATTCAGATGTTTCAACTTCTACCTCAAGTTCCATTTAAATGGAAAATGGGCCCTCCTCGTACGAAAAATTGATCATTAGCCTGTGATTCTTAACCCTTGTGGTTTTATGCTTGTTTTATCTGATAGTAATGTCTAAGGTCCCCAGCGTTTTGGTTTCAACTTTTCCTCTCAGTTACAGACAATAAACTCACGATATTACCTCCCTAATTCAGATCATTGCCTCTCCAAACCTGTGAAGCAGGCTTTATGCCCAAGTTTCGGCCACTTAAATAAAAAAAATTACGACCCCCTCCTCGCCCCAGTTCCATAATACCTTACTGAAACACATCTCAGGCTATGAAAGTTACAAAATATGGTTTTTAACGCAGTGAGTAATATCTTCTAATTCTAAGACGAAAGAAATCACTGAACAGGATAACTTGTGTGCAACGTTACAATCAAAAGTTGCTGCGAATTTTGTGATGTGATTACCTGGTCTTGCTAATAGTCATTTTTGTAATCTTTGTTTACAAAACACACCATAAACACCCGAGATTCTACAAGAATCATCTAGACAATGCAAACCGCCTATCTAAAAGTTTAGTACCATGAACGATATCATCGATGTGCTAATCAATTAAAGTACTTGACTACTGCCTAATAACTAGTGGCGCATCCAGTGTTCTTTGCAACGGCTGACCAAATAGGAGTCCAATAGGCAAGAGTGACCACTTGCTAGAATATAAGATACTAATGAGTGTAGTCTGTTCAGAACATTTTATTGCTAGGAATAGGGAAGTCTAGAGCCCCTGGAACCCGACCTTGCTACTGGTAAAAGCTATTACAGACTTTATTGTGATGCACTGGATCCGAAATATCCTTTTTCAGAAGAGATATTTTCCTCATTGCGTATCACATGACATGTACCAGCGCAAAATCTAGAGCCTCTGGAACCCAACCTTGATACTGGTAAAAGATGTTGCAGACTTAATTGTGATGCACTGAATGAGAAAAACCCTTTTTCAGAAGAGACATTTTTCCCATTGCGTATCACATGACATGTACCAGCTCAGAGTCGAACAGTAATTTCATCTAATCGCTAATCACTTTAAAGTTCCCTGTATTCAATTTCACGTACAATTTGAGATGGTTTGATGAAAACATTGCGAAATAAAAAGGTAAACTTTTATCAAAAACACAATCCCATCCATCCGACTCTGTTTCCCTGTCAACAATGTCGTATTAACTGTAACTTTTCACATTAAAGCCATATTAGATATGATCTCTTTCAATATAAATCCGATTTTTTCTTCTAAAACAGAAAGTAGAACAAAACCCAATGGAGTTGTAATTTTATAAGGCTGCAAATTTACGTTGCTGTCACTAAACGTTTACGAAAGGGTTTTTTTCAATTCTAACCTCACGTCCGTGTCCATCTTCAGTGTAAGCGGTATACGTCAGGTAGCCAGTATCGTGTAGAATTTGCAGAATTAGAAGAAAAATAACAAAAGAGTGAACCCGTTTTCGTCTGAACTACTTTTATTGATGAAGACGAGGTTTTAGGAAGATTCGTTGTATCTTATAAATAAGGTTGTTTGTGATATAATGACTTGTTTAGGCACAAAAGGAGCAGTACACGGGAATAGTTAAGAACTTGGTAGTTTTGAATTTCAAGTGTAACTGAAGTAAACAACTACAAAGAGATGTAGTACAAGGGTTGATAAAAAGAATGACAGACAGCAAATTTAACTCTTATCTTCTCCGTGTGTTCCTGTGCTAAGATATAAACTGTTGAAGTTTGTTCTCTTAATCTGTTCATAGAAAATACTAAATTGGCAATGTTCTACTTGAATAAACAATTTGTTTTATATGTATCACTCTTAGAGTACTCAGATTCCAATATTTTTTCCTTTGTTTTTCCTAAAGTCGCTGCACTATGCTAAAAATATAATCCTTGTTTCATCATTACGCGGTGACTTGACTCTATACAAGTGCTACCTCACAACATACTATTCAAATGATGTGTAATTTAATGAAAGTCATATCGACATTATAATTTCCGAGGAAAATTAAAAAAACAGGGATTATAAAATTATACGTAAAAAATTACATCCCAATCAACCATTTTAAAATTTAGAGAATAAATTTTAACATTTTCTACCCCAAATACTGAACAGGTTATCGTTATCAGCGACGGAGCTATGAGATTCATTTTCTACCCTCCCTGACTAATATTCCTGTAATTTTAGACTCTTAAGTTCAGTTTTAATAATTTTACAATGCAGTAATAGTAGTTTCTACAACGTTTTAAGCTTCTTGTGTCCCTAAACTTGGGTTTTTCTTTTCATCAAAGAATAAATTTATAGCAAAGGTGTGCCTTAGTCATACACTGAGAGAAATTGTCTGCAGGGTGGCAATTGACCAATAGGGAAGTACTTTCTACGCGAAGTGCCACAATCGGCAGGCGTCTAGTCAACCACAAAAATTTGGCAACAAAACGTTTCCCATATGATCAATGATCATGCGACAATTGGCTTTCCAGGCATTGTAAGTTGAATGCAAACTTGTTACATTAAGAATTCTCACATTTCATAACGACCAAACATAAATTAAGGTAAATACACAAAAAAAAAAACATTATCTGGTAGAACATAATAATTTTGACTTGGTTTCTGGTGATCTACTGGGAATCATTCGGTGATTGACCTGCTCGATTGCTATCCAGGGATGAACAAAAGGGATGAACACACCATAGCACTTGTTATACCCCAACTTCAATAAACTGACATCACTATGGCAACGAAGATTACTTACGACTACATTGCGTGGATGCAGCAATGTATTTGAATGTAAATACAGGATTTACATAAAACTGGCAAATATTGTAATTCATGATAAATGTTTTTATCAAGGTTGAAGACATAAGTTGCTTAGTATGGCAAGACGATATCATTATTGGCATATTTTGAAATTTGGAGATACAAAAAAGTCTGGTCCGACATCAACGGATAACTTCCTTCATAAGCAATGTTAATATTCTGGACGCCATAGAGTTAGGGAATTCACACGTTAACCCAATAGGCATTGGACTTCCGTCAATGCACCCGGCCCCTTAGACTAAGCAGGAGCTTTAAAGTTTCTTGTGTATTCATTTAGGGTCGTGTTTAAACCAAGGGGTTGCTATTTAGAACTAATAGTACAATAGACTGTGAATTGAAGTGCCAACACTGTTGTATTTCATTTGAGTACCCGTTAACCGTGTCATTAGCCAGGAACACGGGCCAAGGTCGCTACAACATTGAACTGGTAAAGTTACCTTCCACAAACTTTCGTGGGCAATATTCGATTAGGTTCAACTTTGAATTTTCGTAACTTTTTTCTCGTACTACAGAGCAAAATTGTCTTCTCCTGCAAGACAGTGAGACGAATCTTCTTGCTTTAGATATGTCGTTAACGACACTCAGTTGGTTACTATAGTGATTAAATGCCAAACCTTTCTATCTTAAGTCACAGTAAAATGTAGTTAAGTTAAAATCGTACTCAAGTGAATTTATTGATTTGATTCAATCCCGAGAGAAGTGTTATTATTCCAACAACGTGATGAATTCAATACATAAAGTCCTGCATATACTTTAATTAATCATCAGGGATATTATGGATCAAATAGTCCGACGTTGGTCACATCGCTCAGTGCTTTGTTATGACATAACAACTATTTAATTACTTAATCTAAGAATAATATGTAATTGTGCGTTTATGGGATGGGTTCGGATCTCAAAAAGGTGATGAGTGAATTTTTGAGGTAAGCAAACACTCAATTATATACTTGTTTAACTAAAGATATGAAGTTACTTTTAAGTTAAAATGCACCAACAAGCCATACAAAGAAAACACCTTCAATCATCATTAAACCATTCAGTCCCACCAGAATTTGCAACAGATGCAACTCTCTGGTCTCACCAATAAACTCTAGCGATATCTTTATCTCCTCATTGTATTAAGCATTAAAAGAGTAACGGATGTTGCATCATTTGAATCTTTGAAAGTTTGGGTGAACAATTTATTTTTGTGCAACAAGTTACCGATTTCTTCTTGTGAGAGCCTTTTCCTTGAAAAGAAAGCTACCGTACAGCCTTATTTTGAATTGTCTATCATTCTTCATCTATTAATATTGGTTAAAAATATATGGAAATTTTCTGTTAAACAAACGCAATATCTTCCCTTTAAGACAAATTTAACAAATATAGCAAGACAAAGCTTTGTGAATTATTGTAGCTGTTCATCAACTCTCACAGAAAGCAGTTCGAAAGCAAATTGTGTGCTCATATTTGATAAGAGCTTGTAGGGTATCTAATCAGAATATTGAGAAATTATCAAATCTATATAAACTACGTGAGAAGCAATAATTCATTAAACTATCCAGAGAACCAAGGTTTAGTGATTCCTTGCCACTGACCTGTAAGTTAATTACTGCGGTTTCAAATTGACACAGTTTCATAAGTTACTGTTTATCTTTCTCGTTACAAAATGTTTAAGGTCAATCGAAAATATATTAAGGCATGGTCAAAAATCAGTTTTTTGCTGTTAACTTTGGGTATTCCGTACATGTTTATAATATGATCGCATAGAAACCCTAGGCCTTTTACCTCTTAATACATGAATTTGCCTTTTACTGAAAGAGGATATTTGATACACGGAAAACTTAGCCCCGCGACTGATACAAGATTCATCATGATGAATTGATCACATTGAAATGTCCACTAGAGTTAATTCCTTGTCCAATTACAAAGCTTGATGATAGGTGGAAAAAATGCCTCATGCAGACATTTAATCCAGCTCCAGGAAACCCTAGCCACAGCATGCCGAGCAAACAGAAGGAGTTTTGTTTACAATCCTGCCCAATCCACCGTGTAATTGTTTGCAACCTAAGTGGAAAAGAACCTAGCAGGTGTGGTGATAATAATAGACCTCTGGCGGTGGGGTTGAACATTTGATATACCTCTTATAGACAATAGAAAAGTGAGGTTTGAAAATCATCATTTTAAGCGTCTTCGATTCAGCATGAACGTCTCATACTTGCTAAATCATATAATGTACAAGGGAAACACACCAAATGATCTTTCACCACCACCATTAACAATTGCGATTAAGCTATCAATGTGAAACACTGACATAAAAAGTGCTAATTATGGATTCATACAGGTTTTTTTTATTTATTTTTTTAAGAACAATATTGTCATAATACCAGAGTTGAATTCAGAAAATTACGCTTTTGTGGGCCAACTCTAGTACAGCTGGGGGTTAAGCTTA
>WURT03154247.1:0-10886 GCA_009936505.3 Holothuria glaberrima | reverse complement strand
AAGATATTGAAGCGAGTGTGTCACTTGCCTTTTCTTTTGACGTAATGTTATCACATGCATCCATTTTTATTATTATTTCTTTAAAGACCTAACGTGACCAAATAAAAGCAAGAGCAACACCGTTGCTGCAGCCCAGCTTGTCCTAGATCATCAAAAAGTGTGCAGTCAATATTTTGGTTGGGTCTGTAACAAGTTGTCTATATGTACGTTAAATGCAAAGAGATAAATATAAATGTAAGGAAACAAATTTTTTACTGAACTCCTGAAGCACGGAAAGACTAAATGTGGCACACAAAGTTAATTTTTACATACTGCACAGATATTAATTAAGATTGGACACCGTACCTGAATATCGCAGGCTTTGTAATACTGGGGACGAAGAGTACTTGAATGACTTTGACAGCAGTTGATCAGTAGCGTAAGGTATGCCGTTTGCATGGAACTTTACTTCCCCCCCCCCTTGATAGTTCCGTTTTAAAAACTTCAACAGGACCGAAACCTGCGGGAGGGGTGGATGCAGTCCTAACAAACTGAGACTCGGAAGCCCTAAATAAAAAAAGAAATCCGTAAATGCTGAAAACTTCAGTTCCTAGTTATAGGCGCTCAGAACCTAGGAAATCGCATACATAGAATCTAGTTCTCTTTTCCCAAAATCTTCCCGGGGAGGTCCTCGGATCCACTACCACAGAAGGGCACTTATGCAGCAGGGATCTGTTGCAACTTCCTGATGCGAGCAACTCTCACTGACGCATGAACCTTCCCTCTGATTCATGATGCACGTGACGCAGCTGAAACCTACAGATATTACGTATTGTTTCTCACGCGGTAGCACATGCCTAGCCAAAGTAAATTAGCCTATGATTAAATTCGTTACACACTAAATTCTGAGTACCCTTTAGTCCCGTTTTCTCCTGAAAAATTCTGTTACTGCATAACATTTTTATGATTGATATCTACCAGGCATAAATCGTCTATCGCCTCGGACGATTTTTAGGGCCGGTGAATATCCTGCAACAGAAGGGTATAGCTGTTCGTGGGGAGCTCTTGGTAAACATGCACGCGTAATAGCCCAAGGCTATTGAAATATCATCCCCCATGGCTCCCCTTACCAACTTTTGGTGGGGCTTTGGGCAACGAAGAATAAGCTTGAATGGTGCTTTTTGCAGTGTCGGCTCCCACTTGTGACTGCACAATTCCTGCCTCCGAAACTGACATATGGCACACGCCTTCAAGAACGCACGTTTTCCATTTCAAACCGAAAAATATATTGAAATGTTAGCACAAACGTCAGGCTTAAACCATGTGGGCTTTCATTTTCAATCAAAGCCCTATGTTCTTTTAAAAAATAAAGGGGACCTCTTCCCCTTACAATATTTCCAAAGACAGCGCTGACCTTAACGTAAAGTAGTATACCCGGCATCCCAATTCATGAGTCGCTCCTTTCCATTATGTGACAATATTTTTTATACTTATTTGCTAAATTCAAGAAGAATTAAGTCATTTTTTTAACTTTTATCTTAAATATTTTGTCTAGAAATGTGAAGAAAAACACTTGTTAAGTAGATAAGAGAATATTTGTAGGATAAGTGTTTAGAAATAAACGTGAGGCAACTGCTTATTCCCTTTTAAGTTGAAGCCAAACTCCCCAAACCATTCTGAAACGTTGGCATTAGGGTAAGTTGAATACGTGTGTCTCTGCCTTAACACAAAGGTGTGTAGCTTATACTACTGTTTCGCACAAGGCCACTTATTCGCATGAACTGGCACACCATAACCACGCTTTCTCCTTGAGTAACCATCCACCCAAGTCAGCTGTTATTATTAAAACGTCTGAAAGAGATGTGCGTCACATGTCCACATAGCGCCTATGTAGCAGGCTGTACGGCATATTCCTTGTTCAGTATTATCCTTGGTTTGGGAAGCCGAGAAACTGCCGAACAGCCTGCTTCGCCGCGGGATTCCAAAATCAATATACTACACTTTGTGTAAACGCTCTCACGACAATATTAGCACGAGACGTTCCGTACATGTACATGTGTACAGTATACCTTTGCATTTTTCACACAAAGTACTGTTTTGGGCCCGTAAGTAATAACAAATGGGAGGTATAACTGTGGTTCAACACTATTCAAACTATCTATACGAAACATTTCAGCACATTTAGTGCACAATTCAACGAAAAGAAATTGTACCTTTTAAAACAAAACTCTCTCACGAGATCAGATAACGTTCATAATCAAAAATGGTTGCATCATTTATATTTCGCTCACCCACACGTCAGCCAAATTTCAGTCAAATTTATGAAGAAAACACGATGTCGAAAAGTGGCAGACATTTACCATGTACGATAGCTATAGCTCGGCCGAAGCATTCAGCTGAGCTTATTAGTCCTATATTGCCTTGCAAAGGACAGAAAAACAAAAAATCTAACAATATTACTATTCAGACACTCATTGTAAAGGTTTTCAAAATGTTGACTGTTATGAAGGCCGTAAAGCATTAACCTCGCAACATTGCAAAGCATTACGCTACACTTACAAGATGCTTGTAGAATGCTAAATGAAGCATCCAGTACCATTACTGAGGGTGGTGTTCTTGCTTTTATCAGCTATCAAGTAATATGGTAGTTTTGGCTTGAAAGCTTTTTAATGTTTCCATTTTATTCCTCCTCTCGAAAAGTCACAAGGATACCATGGAAACCTCTATGTCAACCTATCAGAAGAATCCGAATTTCTGGAAGAATCGTCATTCGAAGGTATTCAGCATATGTTAATTTCACAACAGCATACATTTTAAAGTTTAAAGTAGACATACACACACTAAAGTTTGCGCCAGTGTATGCAATCCTTTACAGAAAAACCTATAAATTTCACATTTCGTAGTAAGGTTGTTATTTCATCTTCCTACATCAATGTGTAAAAGATATATTATACTTGGTGCGTAGGTACCTCACTAAAAGAAAGAAAAATAAGCTTGTGCTTGCGTAATTGGTGTCGTCACAGGTCAAAGGTCAGTAAATCATGAAAATTCTTGCATGCTTCATAAAAGGCGTAATAGATTGAAGGTAAACTTTTCCAAAAAATGACTTTTGCCAATATGTGCCTTTCAGTAAGACGTAGTAATAAAACCATATGTTATGCTAGGGCGGATAGGATAATTTTTAAAATGATGTCTTTTGGTTTTAAGAGGTGGAATCAAAGGTCAAAACGTAGTTTACAGGTTACACTTGCCTAAATTTTGGACAAAGTCTGTATAGCGAACTCCTTTCAACCAATAAGCCCATTGGTCTTCAATTTTTGAGGTAAATACCTGATCATGAATACTCGTGCTTACATAACTAATAACAACGAAATGACATAACAACGGAAAATTTGCTAAGATTCGGTTTTCCCATAATTTGCATAAACTTAAAACTCTGCTTTTTTGGTAAGTAAGATGCGATTATCAAAGGTCAAAAATTCAAAGGTCAAAATGTAGTGAAAATGCCAACATTGTCAACGTTTCAAGAAATTAACTATCGTCAACTCCCCCTAAACCCTTGTCATCAATTCCAAAGTTGATGGGAATGTACCTGACTATGAAAACCTTTTCATGTTTAGTGATTTGAGTCATATGTGGAAAATTAAGTAGTCAAAGTGAACGAGCTAAATTTGTTTTTTATCTTTTATTTGCATAACATATACTAGGAAAAAGCAGTAATCGTAAAATGTACAGAATGATTGGAGGAGGGGGTGGGCGGGGGGGGGGTAATTTTAAAAAGTACACTGTGTAGTTGCTTTTGTTCCAGATAGAAGCTCAAATGACCTTAAACAGGTGTTTGTCATGATGTGCTCATCAGTATGTTGGGAAGTTAATTTCTTTAACCCAAAGGTTTGTAGATAATATGGGAGAGATGAGATTACATTTTCACTTCATAGATTACCTTCTTGTTTCCAATTTTCTTGCTAGTTTCAAATAACCTGATGGTGTGTCTTTTTAGAAAGTTATGATGAGTCTCTGGTGTGTCACTCAGATGCTAATCCACAGATTTTATAAATTGAAAATACAATTATATTGGGTTAAGGACGTGTAAGCAGTGCTTTGAAGTGGTTTTAAGAAAACAACAATCCATATACTGGGTAGTTTATACATTCAATTTCAAAAAACAGCAACTTTGATGTAATGATCGACAAATCTATAAATTTGTAAAAGCAGACGACAATGAGTGATATATACAAGTATTATTTCTTTGTTGCTATATGATCTGAAAGATAATGAAATTGTCATTATATAAAGTGGTCTTACATGTCACATATGAGCTATGAAATATATAAAATTCCATTCTCTTTACTTTGCAGGGGAATTTGCAAAATTTTCGGTCAGAGTGTCAGAAAAACTTACTAAAGCTAACTGTGTAAAGATGGCTACTTATTTTAATTTCTCTGCCGTCAAGATCGAGCAAATCAGAAATGATTTTGAGACACCTGGAATAAGACTGTTTGAAATTCTGAAAGAACGCCATATCGTTAGCATACATGATGTCATGAGCTTGAAAGAAGCATTGGAAGAATTAGAACTCAAAGATATAAGTGACACCCTTGTTGCACCATATCAAAGGAAAATTGATCGATTGAGATTCGAACAACAGTACTTATCTTAGAGTATATATTCCTGTGTTTGTTTTGTAGTCTTCAAACCTGTTACGGCTATTCGATACACTATTGGAGAGTAAGTCATGAAAGATACAGCTAACTCTACCATTCTAGCTTGCATGAATTAGTTGTGACTTGCATGTTGTTGTCTGAAATTTCAAGGAACCTGATCTTTGAACCTTGTGCATTAGAGAAGGAAGAATCTTGAAAGTCTTGTGAACAAGATATTTTAAATACGGTACTGTTTAATGGTTTCCTTTTTGGCAGGTGGCTATTATTAGTGTTTACATAGAGACTATGCATTTTGGTGGTTTTTAAGTATTGTGATGGAGTAATGAATGGGGTAAGAAGAGGTCAACGTTGAATGTTTATATTTACCAATGGAGTATTTTTCGAGAAGGGGGGTGAGTATAATGTTTAATCTGGGAGCAGATGTGTAAGTTAGTAATTATTTCACATTGCCGACTTTTGAATAGTTGTATGCAATGTTTACTTCTTTCATCTTTTAATCAAATAAGTCTATTTACATAGAACTAAAAAAACCGAAATTGGTGGTAAGGATGGTTTACTTAGTGAGACTTTATGGGACCAACGTGAAAAACAATATATTTTTTCAATAGGGCAGAAGTTGACGGGCCCGTGTATACGAAACAAAATGGTATAAGGCAAAACGGTTTGTTTACATTTTTGAGCCGTTTCTTAAAACAAATTTGGGAAAAAGTATGTACACACAATTTAAATATATTCTTTATTGGTGTCAATATTAGGTAAAGTGTACCAATGGTTCTATTTATATCCATAACTTGGGTAGTGCCTTGTCACTACTGGACTTTAAAAGAGAAGGAAAGGATCCATTCAACTTAACATCAGCTACATATTAATAGTCCGATTATACAGAATGTTACCGTTTCCGACTTTTAACCAAGTTCTAACATCATTTATGAAGAATTACACCGTATGCTAGAATATGCATCCATTATATGCAACAGGGCTGTTGCTCTTCCAAATAAAATTACACTTTTACTTTGACCTTGAGATTATTTATATTGAACTCGATTTTGCCATTTCTGTGGGTCCTTGAACGAGATTTCAGTGTTACTCCTCCCTCCTCCCAAATCTGTGGATAATTGTTCTTCATACGTTTGTACACATCAATTCATAATACGACCATTATATCCCGACAAAGCTTAACAATTAATTTAGAAAAATCACAACTGCGCACCAGTAAAACTGGAAACATGATTATAATCTGTAAACAACATGACCATCCATGCATGTGTCAAAGCAGTATTAGGATATACCCACCCCTAGCGATTCTGGACCAAGTCACTTGGCCACTCTAGTTTTTTTTAATAAAACACAAATTGGTGACGGTCACAGGCCACCACATCTCTGCGTAAGAGTTTGTGGGATTCCGGACTTTATAAATTTTGTCATTATTCTTTCACCACCACAGCTAACCGTTTCTAATATCGTAATTGCAAGTTAACGCCAAATTCAAAGACAGCCGTAAATGTGTAGCAATGAATTCACCTTACGTAGATGGCCAGTATTTGTGAGTGGGACGAGTTGGGGAAGGGACAACCAGTCATATGATAGTGACTTTATCGGAGAAAGCTTTTATACCCAGGAATTTCTCAATGGGATGTGACGAGATAGTACGTTTTGTACTTCTTAGTTCCCGAGCCCAAGAAGTTCGTTTATGATGTATAATTACACTACTGTACATCTGTTATGTAATAACACGGCTTGATTTATTTAGTTAAGATTTAGTGCTAAAACATCCAGTCGACGTATTTATACCTCTTATGAGAATTAAGCAAGACAAAGCATGACTTCTATCATTGAAAGAAACAAAATATTGCAAATTTACACAGAATTAAGATTTTGATAAATCTGTTTTAGAGCATAAGGAAACTCACTGAAGTCGAGTGTTTTGTTGGATCTTGTCAAAATGGCACTTACACTTAAGGGTGGTGTTGCAGGGATTTTTTCTCTAATTTATTCAAATGCTCTCGTGATTTCGCAAAATCGCAGTTCTCGGCACTATTTTAAGTATTTACATTGAAAAATATATCTACTCTTTTTAATCCATTGGGCAATTTTGAATTGAGAGTTCTAAATGGAAAGGATTTATTTCTAAACCTGTTAAAATTTTATATTTAATTGCAGTTTCAATTAGTTAAGGATAAAACACTTTTGAATTAAGAGTGCACTGTAAGGGGATTCATATACTACCTGAAAATTAATGTTCAGTTACACCTATTATACATAAGGTACAAATTTTATCAGTGTAAAGGGGAAGCATAACTTAAATCTATTGACATTGTCACGATAAACCCGTTATCGGAAAGAGATAGATAAAATAATATATAATAAATACTTTATTTCAGATCGACAAATCTAACTCCGTAGATATACATAAGAACGATGTACAACTAATAGTCTATAACCTACCGCACCCCAGCTTCCCCTGCCAGCTGCCCTATACCTGCAACATCTCACAACTGATGCAGGTAAACGGGTACACGTAAACATCAACCAAGAAGTATTCTTCTAACCTTCGAAACCATAAACTGAAAGTATATATAGGTTCCATGCAAAACTAACACTTCATATTCACGAAAAAATGCTACAAATAATATTATATTTCAGATGGACATAATGTATCTTCTTGGATATACCATCGACGGATATGCATCTATACTAGCCTTGCAGGCACCACCACCAAACTTATACAAAAACCGATTTGGGTAAATTGGTACACATAACCATAGTACACGAGAAAGTATCCTTCTTATTATCGAAATCATAAACTATAACTATCAATGATTCTAAGGCTTAATTTAGTTTTATCTGAATCAACGAGAGGAACTGCGTACTCATGGTTTCTAAACTAAATATTTGTTTATCTTTTGTTCAATATACGACTTCATATTAACAGAAACTATAATGTGACAATGAATACTAAAGGTTTTTCAAGATGGGCATGTGGATCTTCCTCGATATACCGCGGACGGATGTGCAACTACTAGCTTGGCAGCCGCCACAACCAACCATAATTTTTACCATAAAGTTTGAACATATTTTTCTAACTCATTTCACTTGCCTCTAGTGTAGGTTTTAAGAGACATTCAACATTTTTTTTTCGTCATCACAAAATCGGATAAGTGGACGAGTACTGTTTCGGTAAACACAAAATAAACACCGGCGTCTAAGCCGTGGAGTAATTTAAATTGTATTTGCCACAAAGCCATTAAAGGAGTTGAGGGCTCAATCAGATTGGCACGAATGGTTCTCTTTTCTTCTGGAGGTGCGTTGTAGTGGGTACGGTACATATCTCCATATTTCTTCACTATTTTGAGTGGGGAGTTAAGACAGATTGATGCGCAGGACATACAGCTTTTGTATGAGCGTATACCCCTCCCTACTCTGAACCTGTAAATCTGAGACATCATTCAGATGTTTTACTTAAATGCTGTAACTGGGTAATGGGTTACTAAAAATAACTCAGTAGGCAAAACTTGAAATGTTTGAAAAAACGAGTGGTTCATCTGTTCTTGCGTTCTGTGAATTTTCACTCAACACTATAAGGATCGCGGTTTCTGTTGCACATGGGACAGGTTAGGTGGGATGGATGGCTTCAAAGTAGTGCTGTTAGTCCTATCAATTAGTTGCTACTTTGAAAAAAAAAGAAAAACAACTTCCTGGGCGTTTAGCTGTGTAAAAACTGTGAGAAGGAGCTTTCATATAAATTCCCAACACTGGGTGCCTGAAATGGATTACTCGAGTCATTTTCAAATTGCAGTGCTTTCACGTCATTTCACTGCCTACTGATATCTAAGAAGATGCTTTGGGAATGTAACTGTTACCATGCAACCTTAAACACTCTTTCCGTTCTAAAAAAATGTGTTAAGACTCAACCTGAGTTGTAGGGGGTTCTTATTGTCAGCATTCTGGTGAGATTTGCATTGGTTAAGTTGCCATATTTTTCAACCAAGTGAACTTGAAGCCGTTACATATGACAGCATAATTTCACAGTGAGTTCTCATTTGTTTTTCTTTACATTTTTACAACTAATTTCTTCTCAATGATCTTACGTTATGGGATTGTGAATGCATGAGAGGCATTATAATATTCTAATGAGAGGTTCATATCACTGTTAAGTTCAAGTTCAAAACAACATATTGAAAAAAATATTGCTCATCAATGGCAGGAAATGATATAACCTTTGCTAGCTTCAAGTTCACTTCTGGTCACAAATATGATTGTTTTATCTGTTGGTATCTCTGGAAACAACATATGGGAATGAAATGTCAATTTAAAACAAAAATGCTAAGAATAAGTTTCTCTTCAAACAATAAACCCTTCCTTAAACATAATTCCTTAACCTCGCCACTGCGTGCAAGCATACGTATATGCCTCTACTCAATTTGTAGATTGTTGGGATGACGTGCTTTGCAACAATATATAAGATAAGTACTGAATTTCTCCGTATGTGTATTCATATTGATAATGGTTTAAGGAGAAACTCTGTTGACTGTTCTCAGCAAGTTGTGTTGACTGTTTTCAGCAAGTTTCCTCAATATCTCATGTTATCTCATCCTGTAGATTTGAAAGTGTAAGACTACGCGCATGAAAAAGCCAACAGAAAGAAAAGCACGTGAGATGAAATGGTAACAATGTTATTTTCGTATTCACTTAACGTATATTTACTTAAAGGAAACGATGTACGGTTACAACAATGATATTTCGAAGTGCAATTCTTTATTCATAGATTGTCCAGAGTGGCTGGAAAATTCTTGTAGCTTTTGCTGTTGTATTAGCAAACTGACAGAGAAAGGACATAGCAGCGGAGACCTTTCAAATCTATTTCAGCCGCATTTATATCTTATCCATCTTATCCGAGGAGCAACTTCGTTTGGATTTAGTATGATTAGAGGAAACCACCACAGAGTGGTATAGATATCTTGTGGATGGGTCTATAGAAGAGTGAAGAAGAAAGTACACATATATTACAACATTCACGATGGTGTCGACTATGGTTACGATGATAATTCAAAATAACTTCAAAATTTCAGTTCGGAGAACTCAAGGACCTTCGTAGGGGACTTCCATATTCTCTCGATATTCTTTTACTTATAACGGGTTTAAGTTGCTTTTATTAAAAGTGGAATGTGTCTTTTCCGGGAAATGCAACATGACTTGTGCTTTGCTGTGATTCTGTGAACGACATTTGAATTTCGGATTTTGTGATAATAGCGACTGGTATTGTAAGGCTTTAGAGCTATTAAGATGCAGTGTATATCCATGATATGACCATTACCTTCTGGTTCATTAATACCTTCTATTTTCCCGAGTGACACTTCAAATTGTCTTGTAAGGAAGTAGTATTAGGAATGATTGTCATCATTAAGAATCTTTAATAGAGGTATTATCCTGAAGTTGTCCAAATGGGAGTCTTCCGAGGAGAGTTGTCTTGGGAAATTGTGTCTGGGAATTGTCCAGTCACCATTCTACTTAATGTCCAAATGGTACCAACCAACACTTTACTGACGATTGGTACTACATTTATTTCACTTTCTTTGAAGTACTAAAAATGGATATTTTCTGAAAATGACGTCGTTCTTCTATTGTGCAGTATATCGGAGGTTCGCTGAAGATCACATGCGTTGTAAGAAAGTTCCGTCGAACACTCTTATCCTGATCATGTGCCAGTTTTAAATGAAAATTTTGTAGCAACGTCAGGTCAAATTTATCTAATCCAGAATAAGTCCCCAAGAGCTTATAAAACTTGTGAAGTTTTTTGTTCTACTCCTTCGGCTGAAGTTATACGAGTTCGGTAGTATTTGCAAATTCGAAACTTCTGAAGTGTTCAGTTAGTTTGACAGTTGGCTCCGACAATATCATTTTTACCGTTTACCATCGTCCGGTTAAAGAAAACTTTGTCTTTCCCTGTCTTTTGCTCATACTGATATTGTTAAATGTGACGTCACAACTGAAATTCGGAAGGAAGGCAACGACTAAAGCAGAACTCACACGGACGTCAGAAAACGCGAAACACGAAACGGAAAACATGTTTGGTGTTTTTTGACGGCCGTGTGCGATGGACGAAAACAGAAAACATCGTTTCGCGAAAGCAAACAGTGCTTGATTCAAGAAACGAGTGTCTCGCGTCTCGCGAAACAAGTTGCGAGTCACAACCAATTAACAGACGAAGATTGGATCACATGATAATAAAATGGCGACCTGCAT
>WURT03154236.1:0-10137 GCA_009936505.3 Holothuria glaberrima | reverse complement strand
ATTTAAACTTGTTTGGGGGGGGGGGGGAGAGGGAGGGAGAGAGAGAGGGAGAGGGAAAACATACCTCAAAAGTTGAAAAGATAGCCCCATTTACTTAAAGGCATCATCAGATCTCACTACCAGGCAATTAATTAAGAAATGACCAACAGCAGAAAAATTCACTAACACATATCAAGCCATAATTTTGCCTTAGGGGTAATTTGAAGCAAATTTTTGTAAACAATTAAAACCTTTGAGAAAAAATAGCATAAATTTTATTTGTGTTAACAGTCTGCTATGGTATTAAAATAAAAATGCTGTTTGTACAGTTTATACTCCACAGTATAAAATCACCTTGCTATACCATGTCTTCACAAGCATTCTATTATGCATACACATTCCCTTAGTAGGCAAGTGACATGCATTGTATAACTTGCAGTTTACTTTGTTTGTGTGGTAATTTAATTGTGTCAGTAGTATATGCCAAGTGCCTAAGACCACAAAATCCCTGCTTAGACTTTGTTCCAAATAATTGCAGCTTTATCATCTATGGTGATTCTTTATGGCTCTGTTTTTGCCCTAGAGTCCTCTCAAGAGTGTTCAATTTTTTTTTATTTTTCTATTTTATAAAGAGCAAGATGTGGCGATTCACGAACTCTATCTTTGTTTCTTAAATAAATTTGATATGCCCTTGAGACAACTTGGAATCCAAACAGCACTACCATACTGCTGCTCCTTGTGTATGTCGCTGTAACAAGCTGTTGTTGTGTAGTGTGTAGGTTGAGTATATTACTCAATCCAGTACTGAGATCAGAATTCCCAGCAGCTTCTTTAACAGTCTAATATAGCCTCAGCTACCGCCCCCACACCAGTGCTCTGATACTGTGGGTACAGTGTGTTAGCTATACAATGTCCTTTCATTAATGGCGGCATGATCGCTGACATTTTAGAATGCCTCAGGAAGCTAAGCAACTGTATGGTCATTCTTGCATAAAATGTCTCGTGGATTTCTTCTTTATTAGCTGCAACCATTTATGATGTAAAAGGGAACAAGACTGAGAAACATAATTAATTTGTGGAATTATTTCTTTTTTGTTTGGATGCATGACCTGTACACAGTAGACTGTGGCCTAAAAGGATAAAGGTTGCAACATCAGCACACTTCACATATGTTGTATTGCATTTCTAAGAAATGAAAACATGTTGCTATTTTGGTGCTTCTCACGTGTGTTAGTGGATTACCTACAAAAGTGTCTACAGTAGTTAAGTAGACATATTTTTTGACTGACTGGGTATCAGAATCAAAGTTCCTTATTAAACCTGGTTAATGTTTTACTGGTTGATAAAAGTAGTTTGAAGGAAATGGTGGTACACATAAGAGACGAGTTGGGAATATGTTTTCACACAGCGCTTCGTGGAATTAGGCAAGCATAAAGGTCACAGTTCAGCTGACTTTTTGACCCCACAGAAAATACTAAATTACCCAACTAGCTTATTGTAAGCTATGTCAGTACAGAAATCTATTACCAGGTAATAAAACTTTACATGAAGTGATGGATTTGTTCAATTTAGAAATTTCGTCATGATTACATTTTGGAACTTGTTTTTTAGCATGCAAATTCCAGGCAAACATACATTGTAAAAATGCAGATATCTTACAACTATCAGCTGTCCACTCCTGTCATGAAGGAATCTAGAAGAAGACTGTAAAGACTACCAAATTGTTTGCCATCTCACTTTTCTTTTGTAAGATTTTGTGTTTAGTGATAAAATAAGTACAACTTTGCACGTTATGCATTTAAGAGACAAAGATGTTCACTCATACAGTATTACTGTATAGAGGGTACTTTTCGCGAGACTAATTTTTTTGCGATTCTGTACTTTGTACTTGTATTTGGGGAGTGAAGAATTCGCTCCTGCGTCAACCAGCATAGCCTTGTACAGAGTAATGGAAATATTTTGTGGGTCTTAAATTCACTATTAGTAAATTGGTCGTGAAATGTGCAAAAATTATATCCCCTTGAAAATTTCCCACTACACAGTATGGGATCTGTGTTCACAAGACAAAGGCCGTCAGGAAGTCATCTGGCTATTTAAGTTTCATACTATTGGAAGCATTGCCATGCTTAGTTTGAATGTGCTGTGGTTTCTCTTTAATTAAATGCTGTATGGAACAGTTCTTAATACATATTTGTTAGATACCTGACCTTGCAATGCATCATTCATACCTTCTGTATACTGTTTTATGGTGTTACTTTCAACAGATGATTACTATTTGAATTTTTTAGAGCTATAGTATTAAATTAGGTCATCCATAAATTAACCTATTTGTGACCTCTAATATGATGGTAGGCTATTGCACTGAAGCCCAAATATTCCAAGTTCAATGCATGCCGTGTGTCAATTACCGGTGATGTGTTGCTCTCTTTAATTTGCCGCTGGCTGTTGCTGCTTTGAAGACTTTTCTGTTTCCAACACAATGGCAAAATAATAACAACCTTATACTGAATATACATTATGCTGCTTGGAAAGGATTTTGTGTTGTGTGGGTGGCTCTATGAGAGACAGAATATTACAACACATTAGGTGAATTAAGACAATCCATTTGAAGATGAATGTAAAGTACTCAAGTGATTGATTAGAACAGAACCATCAAATTTGCATTTTTCGTTGCATATCCATATAGGCCTACAGTATAATGATTTAGTTTAGGTTACATACTGTAAGGAATATACTGTAGCCTACTTAACTTTTACCAGGAGTTGTGTATCTGGGAAAACAATTTGCCGATATGGTGGAAATTGTAGGAGTTCAGAATAATGATAGCTGAAATAATATCTAGTACTGATACAATGTATATTGTGCAGGCTGCCAGGAAAACAAATTATTTCACTGTAGACCATAATAGGCTTTAAATGAAAACCTAGGCCATAGTCAGAGGGGTGAGGGAAGGGCACAAGTGTGGGGAATATTGAAATGAATTCATTCTAGAAGTGCTTCAGGGGCATGATGTGCTCCCTGTATGGGGTGGAGTTGGGCATCATGCTTTTGGGTCTCTGGTGATCAATGGGGTTCAAGGTAGTGGTATAGGGGGATAGCTCCTAGAAGCTGTGGCATATGTTTTAGAGTTGTGGGCATTAGAAAAGATTATTTAAAACTATCTAAAAATGACATTGAATGTATAACAAGCAAACCACAAAAATCACAGAGAGACCATTTCTTTTCAAAATACTGTAGCCTAACTAGGATTAATGGCAAGCAATCAATTTTATGATTCAGTAGGTTTGAGGGTAGGAGGATGGATGTGGAAGGGGTTACTGAGGGTTTTGTAATAACTTCACTCAGGCTGTCATGTACAAAAAGTAATGAGATGAGGGTTACACAATGCAACTGCAAAATAGCAATGACACCTATAACTGTAGTATTGTTTTACTTCTCTTTCATTGAAACTTAGCATCCATTACATTAAAAGACTTTGTAGTTGCAATGTTTTTAATTTGATTATTATTACCATTAATGGGGTAGGGTGGGGGAGGTGGGGGAAGGGACGGGGTAAAGGGTCAGAATGGATTATTTGGATGGACAGAATTGCAGAATTACGGCGCAGTACATCATTTGCATAAAATTGAGACACTGCACACAGCTCCTACTCTGTCTGGTTTCCCATCTTCTCTGCGATTAATATTGCACTCTTGGATTTTTCAGTGGGAATGTCTGGGGGGAGGGGGTACCCTCCTTACTGTAGCCACATCACTGGGTAAAAATAATGCTAAAAAACTGGGTCAAGGCTACGGGAATTGATATGTTATATTGAATCACTCCTACAATTTTTCTCAGTAAAACTTTTAACAAAGTCATAATCAGTAGAATACTGACTGTCCCCTATATCATCACTTAATTCAGTAAAATCGTTGATGATAGCTCATGAAAGGCATTTATTTATGGCATGGTACTTTGAGCCAATCAGCAATTCCCCCCCCCCCCATTATAGTAATGTCTGGCAGAGATCGTCCGAGACCTCAAAGCCCACCTCACATGTGCTGTACGACTTCAAAGAATAAGCACGTAGCAACAAAGTATATACCATGTCTTGGATCATGCAGCTCATTAATCACCTTTTTTTCAATGGCTGGCCAATAATGAAAAGTTAATTCATCACATACCAATCATCTGTAAATATTTAATTTGAGAGGAGACTAATTACGAGAAGGAATCATGGAATAGTTACATCAGAAATCTCTTCTAGTTTTGGCTAGTTGCACAGGGCTTACCCCCAATTCTTCGCACGAGCGATTGGCCCAACCCCATGCAACATTATTCTTCAATCAGCACATTGACATAGTTTTTTCAGCATTATTTTTACCCACTGCTGTGGCTACAGTAAGGGGTGAAAAACCCCCTCCCCCCAGACATTCCCACAGCAGAATTCAAGAGTGCAATATTGTGTATTACTATATGGTGATTCCACATTTGAAGTCCCCCATGAAATCGTGGAGCCCCTCTCCCACACAATTATTTTTCTGGCTATGCTACCATTTATACTAACTACATGACTTTGCAAACTTGGTGGTGTACCATCTGCATAACACTAACATAAAAATTGTACACACTATGTGTTTCTAATTTTGTCCATGCTTTCCATAAAAGAATGGATGTATATTACATACTGGCCATCATAGAGCAAGATTTGTGCAGTCACTGTGCTGTAGGTAAATACAAGTGTTCATTTTGTAGTCACAGTTATCTATAGTTTAGTTCTATTCAGCAGGTATCTTGTACAACTGTCATGTTGTAATCTCTGTATATTTGTGTAAGATCAAATAGATTTTATTCTGTCATACAGAGATACCATATACTAAAAGTAAAAAGCTGTTTCCTACTATTGATAAACTGGGTAATGGGACCAGTAGATAAGTAGCAGTTGCATCTCTGTGAATTGAGTTTGCAAGATACTTCATTGTCTAGAGATAAAAAGATAATTGGGACTGTAGTTGAAAAGCAAGACTTACTCTTTATACTTTTGCAAGAGTATACAAACACCCACAATGGTTTTGTATATTTACTGCTGGGATGTCCATAGAATTTATTACTGTACATTTCTTATTAGCTTGATCCTCTTAACCCTGTTGTGGCAGACAAACTTTTTTGTCCAGCTTATCTCTCCCAAAAAAAACTAATGGGGACCGGTAGCCTAAGAGGAGGTGGCAGCCGCAGAGGCGCTGCGCTGGCAAGATCCTCTTGAGATAGTTTACAAAATTTAAAATACATGCACAGTGTTGAACTGATGAGTCAATGAGGAAAGTTGATATACTCTGTTCAAAATGTTCTAGATACTGTATAATACAATTATGTGCTTGATTAAAACAAGTAGCTTTTTTCCGTTATTTATTGCAAAGCTAAGTTGTTTTCTTACATAAGAAGCTTCCATTGGTCGGAGCTGCCGTTTGGACCAAGTGACAGCTTTCTGCTTTAAAGGGAAATATTGCGTTTGAAAAAATATCATAAAGTGGACACCAATGTAATTCCATTATGGTCTTTTCCCCTTTCCAAACATGAATCACAAATAAATTGCAGCAGATCAACACAAATCTCACGAAATATGGACAAAAAGAAGCAACAATTTCCCCGTTGAACTGTCTCATTACCGAACAATAAGCCTCGCCCACATGCAACATTCGTACCGCTGCATATTCATTTAGGAAGAGCATTACTCTGGGTCATACACTCATTACGCAATGCGTGTTGACCTCGCTTACCTAAAGCACATGTCCCACGACCCTCTCTGCCTTTCCTTCACACTCACAACAAACTATTACAACAGTTTCAGTACCGTCTGTGCTGTACTGTGGGATATTACAGCCACCCAGGGAGATTCAGTGCCATCTCCCTATTCACCATGCTGTTCACTGCCCACACTGTGTGCATTATCGTTACAAAACGGTAACGAACGTTTGTGGTACATCGAGGAATATTTGCAGTTTATAAGTTTTGGTACGTTGAGGAATATTTGTACATGATTTTTGGTACTATGTGGAATATTTGTATAAAATTTTTTGATGAGTGGCATCACAGGTTCGTAAACTTTTCATTTTCTAATAGGGGCTAAACCGATGTGCAGTAGCAGTTGCCGAAGCACCAATAATCTCTTTCACATCCTGCTGTTTTGAAAGCAAAGCAACCTGCTAAGGCCCAAGGGCCACAATTTGAATTACAGTAACTATAACTTTGTGTGTAGAAGAGCAGGGAAGTTATAAGACCCCCTTAGTATACCAGCTGTTGTTAGTTCTATACAGACAGTGTAGTAATGATTCTCCAGTAGTTTGTATTTTACGAACATTTTGCACATGCTGTACAAGGCATTTGTTATTATCTGACGTAACGTGATAAATTGATTTGTTGGTGGATTTCAAATCGGGTGAGGAAGGTGTGGGGTTTTGCATGCATAATTATTTGGGTGAACAAATTTGTCAGTTGTAACAAAAAGGTTAATTACTTGTTAATTAGTGCACACCAGTCAGGATTTTTTTCCCAGTTACCCCTCTTTCATCAAAAGGGACCTGATCGTATGTAAAACAGGATAGATTCAATAAAAAGCTGGAGAAATGCAATATTTCCCTTTAAGTAGGTGTCCTTTGAATATCTTGGTTCCACAGCATGGCTGTCTGGCTTATTTATAATCCTTGCAAGAACAGTACATTGACTCTGATCCTGCTACATGTAGATATGTGAAATCAGCATTATACTAGTTGAAACAAGAAATATAAATTATTCCTCTGTGTAATTTATGACAACCTAGGTGCTTATGACTGACATGTTCGAGCAGCTGAGAGTAAGAAGCCTTTTCAAATTTGGAGAGTTTGCTCGTTTGGGTTTTCATGTGACGTGTTGTCTTCCCTTTTGGTTGTAAATTTATAATATTTTTATTGTTTTGATTGGTTAGACATTGGAACAAATTAATCTCATTTTAAGATAACTGGTCCTCCAAAATACTGTAAATGAGAAAACATATCACTTGGAAGGATTTATAAAACTTGTTATAAGAAGAGTGATACATGTTGCTGGTATTGTTACCACTCTGTAGTCACTGGTGTAGCCAAGGGGTTTGGTAGGGTCTGGCCAAATTTATGAATGTTAATGTAGATTTATAGATTTCATGGTTAGAAGTGCAAAATGGTATGGTTATTTGTGTTGTAGCATTCAACAGTCCTGCAGTTATTGATGCTGTGTGAGAAAGCTGTCATTATAGGTCACCAGTGATATAAAACTTTTAAGGAAAAATGGAGTCACCCCAATTTGGATCAGTGTAGTAGTCTACCCTATTTTATGAATGGCCCTTGAGAATCATGGGGCAATATTTTGCTGACTGAAATGTGAAATTTATGAGGAGTAACTCCTTGTTTTAACTAGAATATGCAATGTTTAAGTCCTGAAATGTGAAAGGTACTTGGAAGAGAAACAAGATTGAATTTGTGAAATTTAGCTGTTGTTTCAGACCAAGTTTAGGGCAACTGCTTATGCCTTTTAAACTTTGTTAGCATACATGATATCTCAATGTAGGAATTATAGAAATTTCTCATACTTGGTGTCTGAATGAACTCTGTATGGGCCTGCTGGTGCCACCCCCATGAAATTGCGCAATGCTTACATGTGAAAAAAAAAAAGTTTTTTTTTGGTAAGTCCTACATTCTACATCACTGTACAATTTAAGTTAAACAACATGACATTCCTGTCTCAACCTGCCATTTATTGTCCTTGAATAGTATAAAATTGTAAGAGGTTCGTGACTTTCATATGTATACAGTATACAGTAGGAGACTCTCAAAGGGATCATTAACTTGGATTCTGGGTTGTTGACTGCCTAATATCTGTATAACATATTTTAATGTTTGCTACCCTTGGTGTGTGGAGTGTTTAAAGAGCCTGTTTACTGTCAGTGGGAAAATTTATTGAGCATTTAGATGATATGATTTTGTATGTTTCAAAACTTTTGTAGGGACTGAGACTTTGAGCTTGCCATTTCAGATCTGTATTATATGAAACTGTCCCATAACAGGCCATGATAGTCCAGTACATGAGGTCAAGTGAATCTTGTATATAAAGTAGCAAGTTGCATTACTGTAAATTACAACAGTAATAATGTTGCACTGGACCAATTGATAAAATTAAAATCAAAAGGGGAGACCCATGTAGCATCTAATATATACACAGGAACTGGACATGGAATTGTGTTTTATCTCTCAGATTTGCCAAAATAGTCCAGAGACTGCAATGCAATTTAAATTCTCGGTTAAACTTTTCTCCCTGTAATGTTAACACCCATATTACAACATTTCCATGTCTTTAGAAGCTTGTCTAGTAGCTCTGAGGAAGAATTGACCAATTGGCAATTAATTAATCAATAGCAGGCCCTGCACAGGTAGCCAGGAATTTCCATTGAAACTAGAGTAGGGGAAGAGTTTGGCTGAGACACTCAAAATCTTGACTGAAAATTCATAGGGGTTAAGAAACTCAAAAAAAATGTTGGCAGAAGTACATGTTTGTTATAGAGATATGATGGAAAGTTAGGTTTAAATGTGGACCAAGGGGTGTATTTATGTTGGCTTGGAGAAGTCTGTGCAAATCCCTTGAATCTCCTCGTGTAAGGATAATAATATATCAAAACCACCTTTTCATTATTTTATTTGCTCACTTAACAGTTTATTGTTCAGTAAACAGTGGCCATGTTTTAGCAGATGCCATCTAATGATTTCTTGCAATTATGTTTCTAATGTTTTTGATGTTATGCATTCTCTTTTGAAATCACTTGTGAAATAAAGCTGAATTGAATTGATCTTTTGTTTTTTTTTTTACAGATGAACAAGAGCAAGTACAAAAGAAGACTTTTACCAAATGGGTCAACAATCATCTGAGAAATGTAAGACATGTGTTTCATGCTTTTTTGTCTGAAATATTCACTTCACATTTACTTAACCGATTTTGATGTTGAAGATAATGGTACTAATGTAAAACAGTTCTCATTTGATGTCTTTAAAATTAACATGAAATGAAAATGGCTGTTGTAGTGGGAGATAAATTATAAATTAAATACTGTGCTTTTGTTAAAAATATTGGAAAGGGAATCTTACTGGATGGTACAAATTGGAGACCCAGGAGGATGTATAGAAAACAATACCCTTTGATGATTTTCTGCCCTCCTGTCTTGAATTTTCTAATGGGGTACAATTTCACATTTTCTTAGCCCCACTGGGTACCACTGTCTAAAGCAGAGAGGCACCATTTATTTGCATGAAGCATATGAAGAACTTTTTACCAAAAATTTGTCCCAGATTGCAGGAAACAGCACTTCTCATAATGTATGGTGGGTTGCATTTTAAAATTTCTCATTTTGACATATCATGTTTTAGAAATTTTCATTTTCAAAGAAGGCATAGGACCTGTCAAGAAAGTCAAGTATTAAGTAATTTGTTAGGTTTAGGATAAAGAAGAAGAAGAAGAAGAAAAAAAAAAAACATGCTGAACAGTGAATACCACCATGTGTACTGCACTGGGTGGAGCTAGCTTGGTTGAGTGTACTGCCTTGCATACAAGAGGTGCCCGGATCAAATCCCAGTGGAGCCACTTGGAAATTTGTGGGGACTGTTCACAATGATGCTGAGGGGTTTATATAAGTGAAGTTTAATTGGGTACTGTATCTGATTCAAGTCCATTTCAGGAAGTTGTGCGTTTCGGTAAGTTGTTCGATTCAGGAAGTTGTCCACTGCTCTCAGTTCAGCTGTCGAGCAGTGGTGCAGAGCAAGGAATCCCCACCCCTCCCAGCTTTTGGGAAAGTGCTTAAGGCTGGGGATACACTCATGTTTTTCAGATGGGGACTTGAAGTGGTCGTCTCGGGAGCAGGATTGGGAGCAATAAGTACATGCCTACCTTGTTAACCTCTGAGCACTAGTTGAAAGGAGAAGGCGAATCTCGCCATGTTCATCCACGCTCATTCTGGTATGGGCTCCTCGGTGAGCCAGTTGGCTTCCTGACCCTCAAATGTTAAACTTAAAGATGACCTGTCATCTCGTAAGAATCCAAGAAAACTGTATGCCGGATTTTTGATGACGTCACAGTATGCCCTTTTCTTGACTTCGATTGCGAGCCGATTCGATACACCATTGA
>WURT03154225.1:0-10886 GCA_009936505.3 Holothuria glaberrima | reverse complement strand
TTTCATCTTGTATTTTATGGTCCTATTGTTGATTGATTGTTGACTTAAACCAATTGGTTAGAAACTGGGCCGTAAAACCTCATCTAACTAACTAACCTATTGTTGATTAACTAACTGCTGGGCTTCAAAATCATGACTACAAAAACCTATCCAGCAGTTGGACATCTTTAATACTCATGTAGTGACATGAGTTGTGAAACTACTCGTCTTATAATTGCAAGTGAATTGTGTCACATGAAGCCAATCGTCTTCTCATGCAACAAGTTGTTATGTTTGCTAGTGATAACAGTGTTGCCTCAGAGATGCAAAGAAGTAACACTCGAAAACACTTCACGTACTAATTCAAAAGAACACCTGCATCCCCAATTCCAACTTTGACGGAGAAAATACCTACAAGCAATAGGACTTCAATTTGCCAGGATACTAGTTTGGGATTTTATGGGAAGCAAGGGTCACTAGACAGGTTCTCTAGTCTAAAAAGTTGGCCAGACCAAACAAGAGCTAGGCCACCAATGTAAACAACCCAAGTCCTAACTCAATTCACAAAGATGTTCAGTCCAGTGGGCCTTCCATCTACAATAACCTTAGTCTAGTGGAACAATCCCTTTTCATGGGGAGGTAATTTTGGCCTTAGTACTTGGGTAATTTGGATGACATTGAGAAGTTCTTAGTGAATCTTTCCATAATTTTGTAAAAAATGGTTTGAATCTAGAGAAATTTATAACACCAAGTTTAAAGAAGACATGCTCCTGCAAATAAATTTATTAACCATTTCATAATATGAAAGATTAAAGTGATTGATCAAATGCACAGATTTCTTTATGTTTACAATTCAAAATATCAAAGCTTAAAGTGATTGACCAAATGCACAAATTTCTTAGTTTACAACTGAATTCGGAAAGAAAACTGAAGATACTTCCAGTGAAATACTTCCACATTCAGTATAATATTTCCATGCAGCTGCAGATGATTCTCCTATTACTTAAAAAAAAAAGCACATTTCAGTGAAGAGTAGTTTGTCTACTAAGCTCGTAAAGTAAAGCCTCTTTGGTTTTAAAGATATTAAACTGCCAAATTACTACTAATATACTGGAATTAATGCTTCTAAAGTTAAGATTATTCCTCTTTTACAAAGGTACTTCTGAAAAAACACTGGCCATGAATTCCATGTCTTGAGTGCACCTTGATTCATTTTGTACCAAATTTTCATTCCACACAACCAGCCATAACTGATACACAGAAGATGCAGCAAACCTACCATCAATGTCATTCATTGCTCTAAATTTTAGAACAACATACCACATTAAAAAGATGTCTCCATGATCATTTGATCTTTTATGTAACATGCACCTGTGCCTCTTCAAACCACAAACTTCCCTTGGTTTCAGTAAATCACCAGAATTCTCCATATCTCATATGACATGGATGCCCCATAAGTAACAGCATAATAAACTGCCTTGCTATTTATCATGGAACCACTACATTATACCCTTTTAACTGCACCATGCACAGAAGTTCTTAGTCTTTATCTGACTCAAACTTGTGTAATTTGTTTACCAGTAAAGAAAGTTAAAGAGCTTTGAACGGGCAAATATCCAATGAATCCCAGTTATGTCACACTGTGTCAAAGACGGCAGTTTAGAAAGTAAATTAATATTTGTAGATATAGCGGTAAGCAGTTCAGCAAGAATGTGTGGAAGAATTATCACTTGAAATAATACAGCCCATTATGGACATAAAAAAAATTGTATCAGTCAGATTGCACATCCTTTTCTAACACTGCACAGAATTAAGTTTGTGTAAGCAATCTGATCCAACAAATATTTTTGTTTTTTTATAAGCATGCGAATTTGTTAATTTGATAATATCTTTGGTTCTCATGCAATCTAGTCACTGGGACCCAACATCTTTTCTGGCTGTACTATCTCATGAAATTCCTGTTCGGAAAGAAATCCCAGCTTCAAGGTGGCTTGTTTCAATGTCAGGTTCTCTGCATGAGCCAATTTAGCTATTTTACTAGCTTTGTCATATCCAATGCGATGGTTCAAGGCTGTAACCAACATCAAAGACTCCTCAACATGTCTTAAAAGAAAAAAGTAAAATGCTCTGTGAAAAACAATTTAAAATATTCTTATTTGTCACATCATTGGTGCTAAAAAAATAATGACCTGTTTGAATTTGTTTACATGAACTCCTCCACCCCCAGGAACACACACACAGAATAAAACTACTCTTTTAGAACAATGCAACTTAAATTCCACAACTGATAAAGGGTAAAAACAAACTCACTTGCTTATTCTTTCCTTGTTAGGCTGGATACCTGTGACACAATGCTTTGTGAAGGATTTGCATGAATCCCCGATGAGTCTGATTGACTGAAGAACATTAGCAGCTATCATTGGCTTGAATACATTTAACTCAAAGTGACCATTGCTTGCAGCCACGGACACTGCTGTCTGGTTGCCCATCACTTGGGCTGCAACCATAGTCACAGCTTCACACTGGGTTGGATTCACTTTGCCTGTAAGCAAGTAAAATCAAGATGTTAACTTGATGATTGGGTCCAGCACTGGAGGTCTCGGGCCCAGCTTTGAAGCCTTGGCTTCTTGAGGTAATGCCTCCACCTCACTATCTCTGTCCTAGCAAAATCTACCTGAAGTCAGTTTCAGGTAGCTCCATGGTCATCTATTTATAATACCTAACTCACAAAGGTTCCATACAAGAAAGTAGATATTTCCCACAAACAATTGTTCTCATGCTACAGATGATACATTGGATCACTGCATGGATGATATTACTACTCAGCATGGATGTTTCAACTACTATACCTTGTTTACTAGCCGGGCACTGGGGTAGGAGTAGGGGCTCTGATGAGAGTATGGTCTCTGCATTGGCCTAAGGGACAGTGCCTCAACTACAGATCTGCTGGGTTCCCTTTCAAAATGCACATTTTCCTTAAAAAAAAATTAGCACAGCATTGGCTCTTTTAATATGCAATATTGAACAACTCTGTATGAATAAGAAAATCATAAATACCAAACCACAGAGCAATTCTCATTTGAAGACCCTCATGCACAAGGCAATCTGACATGAAATCTCCACTGAACTGATATGTTCTAATTAAAAATGATCCAACCAACCTTTTGTGCAAGATATAGCAATAAATATAATGTATGGAGCTACTTAATATCTTGCCTTCCCCGACTCAATTTTCTTAACAATTCAAGTCCCTTTGAATTTATTTGACAAATGCTTTCAACATAACACATAAACAACATTGTCATATAAAGCAAAATGGAAACATTTGAAGAGCATTTGAAAAATAGAAAACTTTTAATTAACAATATAAAAGATAAGACCATGTTTTTAACATGTTAAAACAGGCTTTAACATGTTTTTAATGTTCTATATTTGTTGTAGTCTTTATTCACAAATGTAGGGTCAGGAAGCAGACAAGTACCTTATAAAGCCATCTTTTTCCAAGCAATCTTATACTTGTGAAAAAGTTAACTATCTCACCTGGCATTATGCTACTACCAGCTTCATTAGCTGGAAGTATTAGCTCCCCCAGTCCACACCTTGGTCCTGACCCTAGGAATCTGATATCATTAGCAATCTTCATCAGGCTGCAGGCAACTACATTCAGGGCACCATGTAACTCTAACATAGCATCATGAGCAGCTAAAGCCTCAAATTTATTAGGAGCTGTGACAAATGGTAATCCTGAAAAATAATGAGGAAAAAAAAACAGAACAATCAAATCATACAGTAGTCCCATTCATTTTTTTATTGTTGCAGTTAGATTGTTAACACAAAATAGCAGACTTAAATGATTACGCCATGCACACAAAAGGAGCATGGGAACTGAGAGTACAACAATACAGTAATAGTGCTAGAGCTAAGTTAGCAGGTACTCCATTTAGCATGCCGCCAGTTGTTTATACTTCCAGTTTCCAACATGCATTGCAATCATTTAAGTCTGCTACATCAATTGCTATCAGTCAAGGGCCTCTTGAACCTCCAGAAAAGTATTTTTAGTGAAGACGGCCTCCATTTTCTTCTTAAGCACTACATTGAAGACATTTTTCACAAAGTAAACAGCATGCTCTCTTTAGAAAAGCACAGGTTCCTCCATTTTTATTAGTCCAGGAGCAACAGCAAAAATTAGAAAGACTTAAATTGTGGAAATATTATTTCATTCCTAATGACACCTTAAAGTTTACCTACACTCTAAAATGTCAAAAATACAAGCTACAAAGCTTGAAAAATGCATCCAAATGGTCCAACTCCGATCTTCACAGGACATTCCTGAGCTGAGATATAAAACATTGAAGCTTATTCACTCAATTGAAAATGGTTGATTGCACAGTAATTTGTGATGTCATGCTTGTACTACTCAAATTACCGTCTTTGTATTTCTTTGTTTTTTCGAAAGCCACTGCACCTTGTACCAAGAAGTGATCATAGTCTAACTGTTGTAGGGTAACTTGCCTGTGTAAGTACTTAGCCCTCTTCATACAACACAAAAAGGACATCACAACTACATTGCACAATCGATTATTTCAAATTAAGTTAAAAAACTTCAATATTTTGTATCTCAGCAATGGAGGAAGCTATGAAAATGGGAATTGATGAACAAAATTTATTAATTAACCTCTATAATCTATATTCTTTTAATTTGAGACTTAAGGTCCACATTATAAAGTTGAATTTCTTATAGATTATGAACCAAATTTAGAATTATGATAGAAACAAAACAGGAGGGCACAAGTATTTCCCATAGTGCATTCCATAAGTTCATAAATGATAGTACATCTTTCGTGAAGTATAAAGTACAATTACACTATCATTTGAGTTTGCTTCTTTGAAAATTTTAAAAGCAAACCTACGGAATTGGAATTTACATGAGGATTTAGGGCATCTATAGAAGTTTGTCATATCCATGCAATTCAACTCTATAAATTGTGGTAATAGATAGAGATATGTAAATACTAAACCTGTAAAATCAGCAATTTTCTGAGCAATTTTTTCAGCAAAACCCTTCCTTGTGTTCAGCCCAGTTCCAACAGCAGTTCCACCTAAAATAAAAGATAGTAAACACCTTACATTTTGTTTACAAATTCCTTCAAAAAAAACATGTCTCAATCATTGTTACCCACAAATTAGTATTTTGGCCCTTCCACTATTGTCTAGATAACTACATGAGATATACAAAAGCAACATCAAATTTTATCTAATCACAAAATCCTAAAGCATGGCACATGTAAGTCATTTATAATCAGACTTTCAGATCACAACCAAAGCATTATGTGGAGCTGGTCAAACATAAAATGAAAACAAGAGGAATTTTAATGTATTAGAAAACTTAGTACCAACATGATCAGTGATACAGAAGACTTCACTTCTTCTCTGCGATAAATTGTCCCACATTTAACCCATCCAGTCAGGCAACAACTCTCACTACATGTATGATGACAGGTTACCTCACAGGTATGCATCTAAAGCCTGAAAGGCCGAGGAGGGAAGGCAATTGAGATAAAATATCTTGCCCAAGGACACAATGAAAATAACTATGCAAGAGTCAGACCCAATGCCTTAACCAAAGTCTATTATCTTCTCTGCAAAAAATACAGACAACACCATAACATATTACAAAAGATTGTAAACTAAAGTATCACAAAAGGTTATCGTTGGGCAAACCTGGTATTAGAAGTGAACAACTTGCCTGCAGCAAGGGCGTAAACATTTGGAAGGCACTTCTCAACTCTCTCAATACCAAGGTCAATCTGTGTCTTGTGTCCACTAAACTCCTGGCCAAGGGTCAAGGGGATTGCATCCTTCAAAATGGAGATTTAAAAGAAAATTCTTGGTAAGGAGAGAAAACTTGCAGACAAAATATCAGTACTTTGACAGTTTTATGTGTATCAACTTTCACACATGCAACATGTACAGATGTGAGAGTCAAATAAGTGAAATATATAGGACCATTTTCCTGACAAAACTTACATGACAGGTATTTTACTACTAGATTTAAGTTGCTACTTTCTGTTCCTTTGGAGCTGAACTGACTGAAACATTTTATCCCTCCCACTGGCACGATAAGCTCAGTGAGCTAAAGATATTGTCTGGTCACAGCTACCACATCCACCTAATAATGCAGTGCACCCTATAACCAGAGATTGCTGTATGATAAGTTGCACAACAGATCAATGGACAGGAGGATCAACTGAGTGACTTGAAGTGCAGAAGGAAGGAGGCTACACTACTACACATCTCACAATTAACTAAATATCTGGACATTGAAGTGTCACCACTTAGGATGTTTTTAAATACTGAGGTATTACAAAATGTATCGGTAAGATGCAAGAGCCTACTGATATAATCGAAATCTTGGCAAGTGTGCTTGACTTTGGAATGTATCTTCTCTTCCACTAATCAATTTTTTTTCAGCTGATGTTGTATACACGTATACACTCTCATGCTTTCAGCTGATGTTGACTACATCTTTACTTCTAACAATTCAAAGCTTTTATCTGATGGTTGTACTAATTGCATGGCTGACTGAGACCTGGCAGGCATCCCAGGTCTTGTAAGCCTTGTCTCTCTAGGGTTGTAACAATATTAAGCTGTAGTTTCAGGTTTTTTTTATTGTATTGGGAGATGGCCAGTAGAACTTTTCAAAAGTTGTGCTACACTATCCATACCTAAAGATGTCCACATAGCAGGTTGTACAGCATATTCCTAGTTCAGTCATATCCAAAACGCCTGCCCAAGTGAACACCAAACAAATTCTTTTGGATATCCATAGATATGTGGCCTCACAACTGGTTGATTGTTAGTTAATATTCACAAGAAGGCAACATTTGGTCCCATTTAAATGATGCAGTAACCTATGGCAACCAGGGTGTTGGTATATCATTGTACCCATTGCACAGGTAGTTATGCAACACAGTAATGATAGGACTTCTCAGGTTTTAGTCCAGGCTTTCAGTTTACAACTACAGGAGTACACACACTCACTCAAATGAATAATGAGAGTGCATGAATAAGTCATATTATGGTAATGAAGTTCATGTCTTAAATTGGACACAGTCCTCTTTGCTTGGGTGGACAGTGGTTTGGGAAGCTGAGGAGCTGAGCAAACAGAGTCCGCTGCCGGGGGTATACCTAAAGCAGATCATGAACCACATTAAATATTAGTTCAAGATAATCCACCTGACATGTACAAATGAATCAGATTTCTGATTCCAACCCACCTGTGTATGAGTTCTTCCAATTTTGACAATGCTTTTAAATTCCTCTTGTTTCACTCCTATGGCTTCAGACAGCATGTGTAAACCTGGGAGTAATCTGTGATTCACTTCTGTAGCTACAGCAATGTGCATGGCAGTGGGAAAAGTGTCATTGGAGCTCTGAGAAGAAAGCAGTACAGGGGAGAGAAAGAATTACAAAATGCAAAAGCAAAAAAAAAAAAAAAACTTTAGTTAAATTCAAGTTTTGAAGGGCAGTTGTTTTACAACACTAAGCAACTAAAACTGACTCATTGGGATTCACATTCATATCAATGTGATACGTAAACACTCACAATGACACTAAAATTTTTTGATTCCCCATTCTTTATATAGATTCATACGACCATCAAAGCAATTCTAAATTGTTATATAAATATGTGAAATGAACTCCTCCAGGGATTTTATTATTACAATACATAAATATCTCCCAACCCCCATAAAAACATTTCACATATGATTTTATGCTATTTTCCTGGAATTCAACAGCATTTCATGTAAGGTCATACTTTACTATGCTCTCCTTTCCTCAAAATCAGCAAAGTGATGAGTTAAAGCATGCTTACCACTTTTTTACACAGCTTACGCTTCTTGTTATGTACGGCTAAAACAATTTCACAGCAAAATGTTATACTGTTTAATTAATACCTTTGC
Source organism: Holothuria glaberrima (assembly GCA_009936505.3). Classification (NCBI taxonomy): domain Eukaryota; kingdom Metazoa; phylum Echinodermata; class Holothuroidea; order Aspidochirotida; family Holothuriidae; genus Holothuria; species Holothuria glaberrima. The sequence goes on along the minus strand of WURT03154225.1, from coordinate 2,943 downwards.
AACTTCAGGACTTCATGGTATTCATATTTTTTTGGCCAATTCTGATTGATATTTCACAAATTTTCTGCCATAGCAGAAGAACTGGTATCTTATATATTATGATCGACAAGTGATTGTCAAAGTCATAGTGTATTCACTGCCCTAATTAATAGCTTATGGCACACACAGCCTTTACTTTCTAATACAGAAATTCTAGGTGAAACTTTCCTAACTCCTCATTTCTCAATCCATGAAGTTTACAATTGGGCTGGCCAGGTGATAAAACCAGTCTCCTCAATCGTGGAAGTAGCTTCACACACTGTTCATAGTTCACACTGCTGTGTGCTCAGCCCGTGTTGATATGTTACAAAACACACTCGTTAAGTGACTGTTTTAATACAGCCCAAGGGCACTGATACTTCTTGGACTCATCAGGCACTTGTCCTAAGTGGCCCCACTAAATTGTGGTCCAACCTTATCTCCTTAGTGGGACTGATTGCTGTTTAATTGATCATGCGAGGATTGACATCTAAGTGCTATTTCTCACAAAAAAAAGGAAATTTATGGTACATAAGGTGGTGAGGTAATGTACACATTATGGTAGTTTGACAGGATCAATAAACCTACCTGGCCCTTGTTAACATGATCATTAGGATGGATCGGATCCTTACTTCCTAAAACTCCACCCATCAGTTCTATTGCCTTGTTTCCAATGACCTCATTCACATTCATATTTGTTTGTGTTCCAGACCCTGTTTGCCAGATGACAAGTGGAAAGTTGTCATCCAATTTCCCTTCAATGACCTGAAAAAAGTTTACAATAGACATCATCTCTTTCATGATCTGGACCACTTCCCACAAAGAACAGCTAGTCATCAGAAAAGTTTTGGGAACCTCATGTCACTTACATTGTTTACCTATTCACAGAATGCACAGAGGCACAAAGAACAAAGGATACAGTTTTGGGTACAGATATTTCTTGTAACATTAAACATAATTTTCAATTGAGATGAGTTAGTTAGATGAGGTTTTACGGCCCAGTTTGTAGCCAACTGGTTTAAGTCGGGCCAGCCACAGCCTTTTTTCCAGTTGTGGCTCACTGGCTTGTTTCCCCTACTCCACTGCTTATGCTGAGCAACAAGCACAATGGCAGTAGGTTCCATTTTTAAAGTCTCTGGTGTGACCCGGCCAGGATTCAAACCCCTGACCTTCCGGCTGCAAGTAGGATGCTCTAACCACTTGACCATGCAGTTGGTCACAATTGAGATGAGGCTGACCTCCTTAATAATGATGTTCTTGGAGGTATGTCCAAACTGAAACATATTTTAAAAGACTACACATACAAAAGAAAAAGTTTATAATGACAAAAGAGAGAGAGAGACATGAACCTGCCATATCGCAAAGTTATCTTGTTATTGTTACCCCAACCTATAACCGGAATGCAAAAATGCATTGAGGTTTCGATGATGTATGTTTCATTCCAAAAAATGCCATGTTATCACATTTCTTTCGGTCACTAGTCAAATGCTATCTTAACATGTTGGAAAAATACAGTTTTATGTTCATATTTGATCTTGGGAATTCTTGGAAAATTTTGCAATTTGACCTTTGGAGACCCAAGAGGACAATCTTGTGAATTCTTGAAAAATTTTGCTCTTTGACCTATGGTGACCCAGATGAAGGTCTTGGAAAAGTTTTGCTTTTTGACCTATGGTGAATCCAGTGATGATCTTGGAAATTCTTCAGAAAGTTTGCTTTTTAACCTGTGGTGACCTAGATAAAGATGATAAATTTTTGCAGAGAAAAAAAGGCCCTCTGCATGTAAGTGTTACAAGATGTGTTAGTTTTATTACTGAAACCCACCACTGTACAGTACCTATGTCTTTCTTTTAAGTGCGGGTCACACTAAAGCGATTTCAGATAGCATTACGGTCCGATTTTTGTGAGTTTAAAATCTTCTCCATCCCTGGTCAGAAAGAGCCAAAAATTTGTCAACCTGTGTAAATATATGATTTGTATCAGAGGACTATGAAAATGAAATATAAACTAATTATTTCATTATGTTGCATTGCCAGGCACCGTTTATCAGAAGCGCGTACAAAAATCGGATTGATTTTCAAACAAATATCGCTCTCTTGAGTGATTAAAGTTATATAATGGTAGCAAAACAGTTTATCATGATACAAACTAGGATCAGTCATCGACATAGCATGACCATCCTCAGAACAAATTCCGAATAAAAACTATTGGTCTGATTTAGGAAAGTTGGGATCCGATTTACTGTAGGATTGAAAATTGCTGTAGTGTGACCCCTCTCTTAAGTTGTTTTATATTCTGCGCTGAGCTTGAAAATATAAACTCAAGTACCTGATCAGCAGCTTCCATGATTTTATTTGCTTTTTCTTGGTCCAGACCAAATTCTGTATTCACGTCAGCTGCACATCGTTTCAAGATTCCAAATGCTCTGATCAGTGGTTGCTGAGTAGAGAAATTATGCCATGAAACAAGGATTAGCTCAATTCTAAATGGATATTAAAACACACAGTTCACAAAAGAGCAAATGGATAAAGACATGTCAAGTGTCACACTTTAAGAATCACACATGACCATGCAATGAAGGTGAAGTTGCCAGCCAGAGCAGATCCTTCCTTGTACCCCTTGCAGAGTAGTCTTGGTCAAGATGTTAGTAAAAGTTTCCTTCTCACAGGTATTTCACAAAATGAGGGCACTTGTTTGCCCACCCGGCAGACGTGTATTGCTCCTGTACCCACACTGACTGCACTCACAATACTACCGTCCGCGAACTTTCGCAAGAACTCTTCGTCAAACTGCATAAAAACTGTACGCTATTATGATGAAAACAAACAAAAATTATAAATATTCAACGAAAACCAGAATGCAAAAATGCATTGAGGTTTCGATGAACTCATTTTGGTAGACTGAAGCTATATCCAGAACTACATA
>WURT03154214.1:0-10886 GCA_009936505.3 Holothuria glaberrima | reverse complement strand
AATAACGGACGAGGCGAAGCCGAGTCCGTTATTTTGCTAAATTTGGAGTCGAGACGGTTTATGAGACAATAATAGTCAGACAAATGTGGTTTATTCCTATTCTACCACCGAAAATCTGTGAAAAAACTTCCATTTTTATCAGCTTTTTGTATTACTGACCGTGTGTTGTGGAATAACAGGTCAGTGTTTAACCAATCAGAATGCAGGGTACTCAATATCGGATGGCTAGAGGTGGTAGAATTGGCAATAGATACACATATTATGGTTTTATACTAAAAACTAATGCTCACAGATTTTAGAAGTTATGAAAATTTCTTTATCACACTACACTTACGAACAATGCAACCCTTCACTCACAGGGTTATGTACCTGTATGGGTATTCCTTGCATGGTAGACCTATACTTGGGGTCTAATGGAGGTAATCACAAGGCACGTTTTTTATTGGGGATTTTCATTTTCTTAATCCTTTTTCCACTATATAATCTTGGATACAGTCATGCATACTTGAGAAAAGTTAATTGTCACAAATGAAGTTTCTTCACTGCATTATGTGTAACACCAGTTCAAACAAAGGATGACTCAAGGACCAAGTGTATACAGTAATGATTTCTAATGATTTTAAACTCTGATATTTTAAATATTGTCTCAACATGACATTTAAAAGAATCAGTAGTCTTTAACACTTCAAAATGTGATTTTGATGAACGCTACCCCTGTCAGTATGCATTATATTCTTTAGACGATTCTGCAGTTCCTTCAAATGATTCAATCACTCTATGTATAAAACATCAACCCGATCTATTTTGAACACCTGTAAAATCTTTCAATTGCCCCTCACATATCGCATGTATCTTTCATATTATTTTAGAATGTAAGTAGGTCCTACTGCATATTAAATTTATGTTAAGGGATCATCTTCAATGAAACCAAATGACTTAAAATGGAAGGGGGAGTCCTCATCCAAAAGGGGTGATTGTATTTGCCCTAAATTTAAACCCTCAAATTGTTAGCAATTCACCATGCAGACCACGCTCAACTACAAATGCACGAGTGAAACAGATCACCGGAACCTAGCTTTACACGATAAAATATGAGAGACAATTCTGGTCAGATGACTGAAATCAGGCATCCACTGTTTGCTTATAGTACAAGCCAAATGCCCTTTTTGTTTACAATTCATTATGAAAGCAGGGACCTTGAGTCTCCTTGATGCAGTCATGTGTCAGACAAAAACGTCATCACTTCTGGAAATGTCATAATTGTTTAATTACAACATTCTGACAACACACACTGTTTGACAATGTTCGCATGCCAAAAAATTCTATCATTTACTTCAAAATAATTGAAGCTCTGGTTTACAAGACAGCAAAACTATGACCTGGGTGTAATTCTTTCTTTTTGAGCTGTCTTTTACTTGTTCTTGACATGTCATTGACAGGATTCCTTTGGCAAAATGATTTAGTCCAACAACTGGAAATACAAAACTTGGCAGGTCATGTAAATGGATTCTGGTGATGGAGAGGAGAGGAAAGACACAATCACAACTGATTCTGCAGCCTCGAGAAGACACAGCCCCATACCTGCCAAAAATGACTTTGCATCAGATGCCATTGAGTTTACATAGGCTATGGGCTGACTGATTTTCGTCCAATCCAAAAACTCACAGAGTGAGGTATGACCAGTTTTATGCTAGAATTAGACATACAATAGAAAAGTTAATAATGTACTGTAAGTAACAACCAGGTATAATCAGATGTTTGAAATCACAGGTAAAAAGTTCACATCCATCACAATTGGTAAGATTAAGAAAACTGAAGGCACCAGCTATGCTGCAAAAGTTCAAGTAGGTCTAATGCAGTACTGAAAGAATGACCAAAAATGTAAAGCCCATGCTCCCTTATTTCTAGCTTTCACCAATCACTCATCCAAGCTATAGGCCTGGAATTGGACTTGTAGTGTATTAGATTATAATTTTGTAAGTACGAGGAACAATGCATTGCCTTTGATTGTACGTACTGAGCACAACTTTCTTTGTGTTGTTAGGACTTTAAAAGTTTGGATTAGCATCAATGCTAAACATTTCAAATTTGTCAGTACAACTGAAAGTATAAAATTCCTAGTTGATACTTATAATAACAAAGTTTTGTTCTTCCAGACTACTAGCCTTCAAAGCAAGTGTCAAATATGTATGCCTTTCATGTACAATGCTCTAACATCTCCAAAAAAAGACAGAGATCAAACCTCACTTTATTCATGGGTCTAATCTGAAGTTATCTCTTGACTATTGACTGATTGCAATATATGAATATTCAAATAGCAAGATGAAACTTAAATTGAAACATTCTATGACATTCTCACTTTTACACTGTAAGTATGGCACTTTTCCACAGAGTGAGTTCTAAGTGAGAGAAACCACACACTAAAACCCCGTTGAGTTTGGTTGCATGAAATACATGGTAATCTGACTTGCTTTAGTTGATTTTTCGTTGAATGTTCATGATACGTGTTTGCTGTGGTTGTATGCTGCCATGAATAGTTAATAGCATATACACTTTTTATGCTGACTGATGAACTTTACGAACGTTCTTGGATATTAGTATTACAGGTGAAGCCCATAAACAGTAGGTGTAGGAGTAATACATGTCTGCTGGGCGGGCAACAAGACTACATGCAAACGTACAGTACCTGTCTTGATCAACCTAATATTACCATGCACTTACACACAATAAAATGCACATTCTAATTGAAGACTCAATTTCACAATTTTTCTAAAGACCAAACATAATAGGCAATCAAGGCATTATAAGACAAAATGTGAAAGGTGCATGTGCACTAAAATAATTAAATGCTGAAAGGGATGTTGTCCCAGCTTAGTTAACCAATGTAGATCATTTCAAAAGACATAACCAAGTGGGACAAAAGCCAGTGGCAGTCATGCTATACGAGGTTTAACTGTACTGACAATGCTGGCTATCAATCCTGACCATTCTAAAGTGGGGACAGGTATATATCATGTTACCAGCTCCCATCACCTGGAGGGTATTGAAAACAGAAGAGTTCTGAAATGCAATTCTGTCCAGATATTTGTGTCTTTCAATTGTCTTTGAGTTCACAGATTCGCATGCTGACTGTAGCCTATAGGTATAGAAAACTAACAGTTTACCAACTTTTTTAGAAAGTGTAGTCCAGTGTTCATATTGATGCAATACTGTGATACCCCAATCACGACATTATCAAAGATATATGTATCTCAACATTCAACAAGTGGAAGAACTTAAAAACTTCTCTGCTGCCCTCAGACTCAAACCTTACAGAAATTAAAATTTATGAAACTTCTGCTTTTATACTAGAAATCACCCTGACCATAAATCCCAGTAATTAATGACAGATATGGCTCCTATGATACTGTAATAAATCCATCATCTTAACATTACAATGTAAGGGTATTACAGGCTGAAGGGAAAAGAACCACACATAAGCTTTCATTTGAACATTTTGACTTCCTTCATGGCATCACAATACTTTTAAACCATTAAACATTCTTTAATTGCAGCAACAATTGTAACCACAAAAGAACAGGGGACATCAGCTTCAAACAATATTACTAGCTTTTAATAGATTTAATGGATTTTAAGTTTGATATATAGGCCTGCCACAGCATTCTTGTTATGTGTATCTCTGCAGTAAGATTTACAATTATTGAAGTCCTCAAGTGTTCCAAAGTTCCTCCAAGATCATCATGGAAAAATTGAGGAATTTAATTTTTCAGACAAATTAACTTTCTGCAGATAAATCAGGCAGTATTGGCTCTTTCACTTTCACAATTAATTAGTCTTATTTGAGAGTTGTGGCAATATTTCTGCAGTGACAATTATTTTTCTGCTTTACACGTTTTTTTTTTTTCAGTTTTATGAGTAAGAAAAATGTAGTAAGGACAGTAACTCTAGAGACCCATTTTGCTTTAAGTTTGACTTTATCTAACTTTCCCACTGCCCATGATTGTAAAAGAAAGTTAAACAGGAAAGCTGCTCTCTACCCAAATTACAATATTTTAATCACTTGCATGAATGAATTTACAGCATTCCGAAGTGGAATAGCATACTTGGATTAACAACTGGGTTCATTAAAGTTCTCTCAAAAAACATTTTGAAATTACATTTGTAAACAATAAATATCATTATGAATTTAACATTGCCAAAATATTATAATACAGGCAGTCAAAAAATATCAAAAACTTTGCAAAATAAATTTTGGCTGGCCCAAAAATTATAGCATTTAACTGACAATATTCAAATTTAGCATGTGCAAGCTTAAAACTCTGCTTTGTGCTTTATGTATTAAATCCTATAGTCAGTTTTGATGTACACCTAATATAATATTGTAAACTTTTGGTGATTAAACAGTTTTTTAGCACCCAATACTGTATAATAATGTCAGTCACCATACAGTGTTTTCCTGCTCACCATCAATAGGAAATGAAATACAAGACACACATTTTTAACTGTCATATATGTTCCAATATAAAAAATGGCAAATATCAAGGCTCACACATTTAGAGCTCTACCACTGCTCTCAGGAATCCACAGTTCTCCTGTAGGCATACACACTTAGACAAATGTAAGGACAACATAAACTTAGATCTTAGTCAAGACAGATTGCCTTTGCAAAATTTATCTAACTTGTGAAATGATGTCTTCATAAAGCAATGTATGGAAAAAATTCTTCAGGGCTAGGATTAGATGGGGCGAAAAAAAGAGACATTTCAAACTCTTATCTATGTCGTAGATCTATCTAAATTGCAGCAACAGAGGTAGGAGCAGCTTTCTGACTAACATCCTGAGGGTCTGTGACCCAAATCTGACAAAATCCCTTGCTATTCATTCAAAATAAACACTTCTCCAATCTTCCACTCACCCTACACTTCCTTCTTTTGTCTTGGATCAGTCATCAGGAGATATTGGATGATGACAATTATAAATGGATATTTAACCAAGAAATGAAATATTGTTTACATGAAATATCACACAAAAAAGGTGGACTGGGGGTAGAACCATAGCACCTGGATACAAGGATAAATTTTCAAAAGCTTTCTACTGACAACTGCTTCAATAAGGTGACATGTTTTGTCTACTACAATGGCTTTTAATTTTCTAGGTTTTCAAGAGAATTGGGATTTGTTTCAGGCTATTTTCAGCAACAGCCTCTCAATTGCCTTGGAGGAAAACCTGACACCCAAAAGGGATGAATCGGGTCAATTGATGTCTGAATGAAATACCTAGTGGCATAAACAAAAGTCAGTTGCACCTGAAAAATAAGTCAAGAAGGTACTTTTGAGGTCAGGATCTGACATCAGTCATGTGATCACCTTCACCCGGCTATTTAACTACTAAATTGTTAGTTACTTTGACACATATACTTCTCCAGTTTCAAGATAAACTCTAATAATAATACTACTTAACTTTTATATAACACATTACAATGTACTCTACTAAGAACATTCTATCAACCCGTCCCCCCAACCCCCTCTCACCTCTTCCTTTCACATTTGTCCATAAAAGATTGACCTTGCCAATCATATGGGCCATAATTATCCAATAAACCCATACCTTACCAAAATCCTTCACAGATATCACAATATAGCTTATAGACTTCTTTCATGGCACTGACAAAAGAAAAATAATTAAGCTTAAAATAAAACCTTCCAAGATCCCAGCTTAATTAAGCTCCCATAAGCATATTTGGACAACACCGATGCAATAATATTCAAATGTCTTAGTCTGTGACCCATATTTTATAGTTTCAGTCAAAAGTGAGCTCTTGAGTAACTTCCTATGAAAACCTTCACAAAACAGGCATAAGATACAGTTGAGTGCTATGAGGAGCTTCGGTCAGTGAACCCTTACTTTAAAAACGCTTTACTTCTGCAATGAAAATTAAGTTCGAAAATTAAGTAAAAGGAAATCAAGCCCTCTAGAACTGAAGTAAAACAAATCAGCATATTTACATAATTGGAGTGTTTACAGATTGACAAATGTGGAGGGACAAATGCAACATGTATAGACCTACAGTATTATTTTTCAAAATAAACATAGTTTCCATCAATTGCAATATTCCAAAATAGCAAGTAGCATTTTGGAGAACTATTCCCTCCAACAGTATTGCATTACTGTAGTTAAAGAGTGAGGCTCTCATCTTTAAACAACTTCTCTATACTGAAATATACAAATCACCTTTTCCTGAAGAGGAGGAAATTGATACCAATATGCTCCTATCCTTTACAATTAAGATGATCCATGATTGTTAAACTTGATAAAAAGTGGAACTCTCCATATACACACACACGTACAGTAGCAATAAATCAGTTAAAGGGTAATTTATGAGCGCCTTCTTCAAAGACCCAGTAAAAACCTGACCTGAGGTGTTGAAACACTTCCAAGATGATGGACCCAAACTAGCCACATAAAAAATGGAATTTTACAACAACCATAACAATCTGACATTCCAAACTTTATTTCATATCAGATGGATTTCCTTATTGAAATGTAATCAAGCAATTAAAAGTTACAACAGGCTTTCAAAGAACCCTCCATAATGAAGCCTCAAAACAACTTATACTAATCAGCAACAATATTTATTGCAAGGTCATAACTTTTTCAACTACTTTGGGGTTTTCTGGAAAGAAAAAAGAAACCCTCTGAGGAAGACAATATACCTTTGATGTTTGTAATCCAAAAAAGTTAGGTCTTGATGACCCAAGGGTGAGGACTGACCACAATACTCTTCAAAACCTTTCAACAATATCAACCAGTTATTTACTCATTAGACCTTGTGGTGACTTTACAAAGTAGGCCTACTCCTGTACAGTCTGGTTGACCAAGGTTATATGTTTTGTTTAAAGGAGTAACACATTTAAAGCCTCATTTATCCCATAATGGATACACTTTGAAAAAGGTTGAAATAGTAATGACTTCTTTGGAAATTGTTAAATGACCAATTAATTACTTAACCCCTTTTAAATCCTTTCTTGAGGAAAAGAAACTTGATTCCATACATGGAAGTGGCTTTGCTACTCAATCCATGACAAGGTCAAAAATATTATCTCAAGGAATCTGTGAGGTGAATGCAGGTGAATGCAATGACAAAATCTCTTAAATTCTGTTCTTTTTTTTTTTTGGGAATAGGGAAACTTTAACAGCCATTTATATATTTTGAAACAAGTTCAGCTGTAGTATCTCATATGTCCCTGCTCTTACAAACTCAAGAAATTCTAAAATTTCTTTATTCTCAAGTCCCTACAAACAAATCTGTATTAAAGTTGGCAAGTTGAAAACTGTCTAACACAATTATTTTTCCAAGAGCATTTTATTAATTCAGAAGTATCATTGTTACAAAAAAAGTTAAAAATCAATTTCATAAAGTTCTACAAAAATGTCCCACACCAACAGGATATCTACCTTTCACTATCATGCATGCTGCACAGTAATATAAAGTTGGGGAAGAGAGGGACACCTAAACTTAATTCCTGTGAATACCTCTTAATGTGATTTATGTCAAGTCATACAAGAATATATGCATGTTTGGTGTACCTATTGGTAACATGCCATCTTCTGGCTCATGGCCACAGAGAGCGGGAGGAAGCACTAGGGCCACCACAATTTTATACCCTTTCACACCTGTTATTTCCATTTTCACTCCTTGAAAAATAGCACACAGCATAGAATGTGATTCACAATGTGTGCTCCTGTCAACATTTAAGTGTCTTTGCATGTTTCAGTTGTGTTTTAAGAATGTATCTCCTTTGCAGAGAGTTATACATTAGTTGGAACCTCCAAAATCCTAATTACGGTTGAATGGATGGGTAATCTATTTAGCCATGGATCAAAACATTCAATTAAACAAATAATACCCCTCTCCTTGGCCATCACTGGCTTAAACTACATTTAAAAGAACTGAGCACACAATAAGTGGGCCCTAAACAACAGTCAAACATTTTCATTATCAGACATTCATATTTCACTATTGAATCAGATGCAAACTTCTACCTTCAAAGTAGTGAGAGCACAATGAATATTTTAATTTATAGTAGCTTCTGTATGCAACCACTTACAGTTTGTAATACCCAGGTATTTTAAATCATTATTGGTAATTACCCTTTGATTGACATTTGCAGATCACACAAATTGTTAGAAGTACATTTAGTATGCAATGAAACTACACAAAGGCTGAAGGTGGCCATGGACAATTGACTACATATAGTCCCAGGGCTTAAGTTCTGAGAGCTGCTAAAGGTTGCTATCTTTTTAAAGCTTTGACATGCTAGAAGAAAACTTGGAACAATTTAAACCACCTGTAAAGAGTAAGCTAGACAGCAGTAAGCTGGATTTAAAGTCACTGTTTTGATCCTTGTGAGGACATTAAATGTTAGGCTTGGGGCAATTAGACAGCTCTTGACTTGACTCTCGGAGCCTGTGGGGGAAACTTCAGTTGTCTGGCTGTGATCCTGCTGCCACATATCTGTGTTACAAAAGTTTACCAGAAATTGTATGCTGCCCTCTATTTTTTCAGTTTAAGCTTAGACATAAAGAATGAATTGCATCCTTGTTATACTTCTGCATGATGTCTCTTCTAGCAGATGTTGCATGGGAATTGTCACCTTCAATCCCTTTCTGAAGTATATTAGAAGTGAATGGTTAATATTTAAATAATCAAATGTAATGGATAACCAACAACAGCAAAACTCCAAACAAACTGATTGTCCCCAAAAATATGTTAAAATTCATTCAAGAGCTTTAAGAGGACATACGGTATAACATAAAACAATTCAGATTTTTTTTTTTTTTGTATAAACCCTTCAACCTCAGTTCTAAACTTAATTTTTTCTTTTATGTTCTGTACATACCATCTTCAGTTTCTTGTAAAGGCATCTTACTGGTATAGATTACTCAGTCTCCTACACAATAAAATCACATCTCATATAAACATTATTTTGGCTATTGCAAAGGATTGTTTCAACTTATAAATAAAGTTTAAACAAATATTTTAAAAATGTTGTCTCCACACCCAGTGCTGAAAAAACTGGAGCTCTGCAAGGTAAATCTCAATCCCACCTTCTAACGTTTATGAAGACAATTAAATGAACCGGACAAGTCGTCCTTAATGACGTAAGTAGTAGAAGCAGGTGAGAGATGACTCACTGACTCTTCCTCTCACTTCAGATGCAGATTCTCTGTTTTTTGAAGACTTTAAAATGGAACAAAACCTTCACAATTGTCCCAAAATTGACAGCACAATTTCATTCAAAGACATTTCTTCTGTGGTTTGAAGCTGACAAATGGTGTATTAAACTCATGGATAATTTACAAAGTTTGACATCAGATGACGATGAGACCTTGCGGGTATAAAAATCAACCTGGCGCAATAAAATGTTGCTGGCCATTCAGCTGTTAAGTTACAGTTATGTGTAGAGCCACTCCGTGCCCACAGGTGGTATTTTTATTATTAAAACCATAGATGTATCTGATATTCCAAGGTATGATTTCAGCATCGTCTTGTCAAGTTCTTATCAAATTGGTCATATCTCATTGAGAATGGTAGGTTATTACTGCTCCAAGTAGTACAAGGTTGGCAGAATTCATGGTTTTGACACCTTAGCATGAAAAGAAAACCTTGATATGCTTCCAAACTACACTGGTTTTCTAAAGTTAATATGCTGTTTTTTGAAGTTGTTTCTTGTTTTATGCATTCAGAATTTTGTTGTTATAGTGAGTGACGCTCAGGATAGATTGATATAAAATTAGACCAGCTTCCAACTGTGTATGAAGGATTGACAACTAGGGCAACTTGGTTCAATATTAAATAAAACCAAAGGTAGCACCAAGATTTACCTAACAGAGGGGTCAGAGACCCTAAGCTTAAACATGCAGAGAAAACCAGATGCAGAAACTATGGTGATGGAGTAAGGAGGGGACTGTAAGCAAACTTTGTACAGTAGCATTGCATTGCAGAGCATATTATGCACAATGTACATGCATACTTGAAATGCCAAATTATGGGAAATCAATACGGCTGAACCATATTGGGAACATACATTGTGTCATATCTACTATCTACCCAAAGAAATTGTCGATTTTACATTATCTTCTACGTGAGTTGCGCCTACCCTACGACAAAAAAAGGGCAACTAGGCTATGTGATATGGAGTGAAATTTCAGAACTCAACGTTGAACTGTATTAGCTTATGCGTGTAAGTTAATTGGTAACTGAGAAAGGGTTTGTACTATCTAGCTATATGGAATGTGACTATGAAAGAATAACTGAATCAACCGAAACTGTAAAGTTCATAAAGGGCACTGAAAATTTTGTTTTCTTACTGAAAAACTGCCATTTTGTTGATAAAAATAGGTAATCTGTCAGGGTCACTGGTCACTGTTGAGGATTTCTGTACATACTTTATGGTATCACCTGAGGCTCATGTATGAAATTAGAAGAATTCCTTAATGGGAGAACAGCCGTCCCCTATGGAAGGGAGAGGGAGAACAGCCCCTCAGCCCCCACCTATATATAGTGAAAAAAAGTTAAATGTTCATTAATTATAGAGCTGCAATTTGTTAATGCCTTTTACGAAATTGATCAAAGAATCTTGCACCAAAAGTATTGCAATACAGATCATTTACCCAATTTCTCAAATATTTTCAGGCAAAAAAAATACAGGAGCAAACTTGGTAAATATCTTTCCTCAGTTAGTTAGTTAGATGGGATTTAACGACACACCAACACAATTGTGTTATATAGTGTCATCAAGAAGAGAGAAGGTGTAATGTTGGGGTACAATTAACTAGAAAAAGGTGGGGTCAAATTCCACTAAAAGGTCCAGGCAAATGCGGGA
>WURT03154213.1:0-28567 GCA_009936505.3 Holothuria glaberrima | reverse complement strand
GGGGGGGAAGAAAAGTGAATGTTAGTGATCAGTGTCCTGGGGAGGGGTCTAAGGGGAGGGGTGTCCCCCTCCCCTTTGGACATTTTTGACTATTTAAAGTACCCTAGATGCAAAATGGTAAAATGTTTGACAAACTTTGAAGTAATTTCATCCTGTTCAATGCCATATTTTGGCAGCATGTCAGCCAAAGTGGGGGGGGGGGGCGAAAGGAGGTTTCCGTCCCCCTCCAATCAGAGTGCAGGATGGTCCCCCTCGCTGCGCCCTTTTCCAACACCTATGTGTAGCTGGTAGAAATTGTGAGTTTTCCATAATTTTAATTTTTTTTTTTTTTTTTTTTTTTTTTTTTAATTTTTGTATTCCAGCAAGGACAAGAATGTATGGTCTTACCAACTGTTAAACCAGAGGACGTCCCTAAGCTCTTTCCGAAGGGTGTCAGAGTTGAGGAAGTGCCTTCAGGGAAGCAGTACCTCCGTTACACCCCACAGCCATAATAATTTGTCTCAACGTACATCTCAAGTAGCCTTAGCCTTATGATTAGATCAATCAGTGTGAATAAATGATATGTTTTTATCACCATGTGTCTTTCCATACCTGAAAGACACCACTGTTCCCTGAATATTACACGAGGTGGTGGGATATGTACTCAGGAACAAATAATCCTCTAATGCATCATACCCTTAAATTTTGCTTTCTGTAAAATTCAAAGTGCTAAGTAAAAGAGTGTTCATCGGTACATCACATGGCTTGTCAAACTTTGCCTGTTCAGCATTCTTGTCAGGTGTAACCTTTGAAATTGCTACTTGCTCATACCCAATAGCTGTTTAAAATAGTTAAGCAAACAAGCTCACTGCCACTTTCTTTTTCTTTTTTTACTCTGTTATGCCAGGGAAACTAGACACTGTTCAAGGGTCACACTTTCCATTAAAGGTTGATGAAAAAATCTGTGATATAACTGAAAATTGAAACTCTTTACTTGTTTTCTGTGCAACTGGTGTTTGGACTGATATCATAGTGTCAACTCAAAATAATATATTTTCAATTTGCAGTAGATGCAGTCCATTTGTTTTAAGTTTGATATGACCCCACCCCTCCCTGTTCCTCACTTTTTGCACTTCCCTGTTAATGTATTTATGCATCTTTATAATTTGTGGTAAACTATGTGCACATTTCATTCTGTTGCCTTGTCTCTGACGATGTTTGTGTTTTGTGGCTTTGTTTTTGTTATTAATAGTTGGGTGTATGACATAGTTCATCCCCATATAAACTGCCAGCAGTAAGAGAGTGCTAGGAATCTCAAGGGGTTATGGTTTACATGGTTGAATAAGTCTAACTGACACATGAGAACCCCCAGGGCATGTGTTATTGTGAAACTTTAAGGCAGTTGCTCCACTTTAACCACACAAGTAAGAGAACTGAGAAATCCTGATGGTTAGGGGAGGTCTATTCTTAGAGGCTCTCACACTGACAGCTGATTGGTAAGGAAATTTGTCTAAACTCTTTGAGGTATTGTGCCATTACACACTAATTTGTTTTCACTACTTTGTTCTTGTTGAACTTTTACAGTCTCTTAAACCAGAGCAGAATTTTTTGTGGAAGATATTGCATTTAATCATGGAAATGTAATCTGCATATAAAACTTTGCACCAAGTGTCAAAGACTGTAATTTGTCATCTTTTCAATTGTCTTGTCACTGCTAAGTAAGGACTTGCCCATCATACTGTAAGTAGCTCAGGAACTCTTGGGGAAAGGTATTGTAAAACCCATTTTTGGTTGCAATTCCAAGAGGAAATATTGCCCTGACATGAAAGTTCACACATATAATGGGGATGAAAGAACTATTTCCAAAATGTGTACTTGGCATGGCAACCGAGGTCAAAGGTTGCATGGCAGAAAGTCAAATGGACCCTTTTTGGTTTAATCACTGTGACAGCTTTTAAACTTGGTGGAAAGGTGCCCAAGGGTGGAAAATGTGTGCATCTGGAAGAAATTGTAAAAGGTCAACTTGTGTATGATCTGTCTTATGGCTGTTATTCCAAGAGGAAACATTGCACTGACATGAAACTTCACACACCTAACAGGGATAACAAGTTCTACTGTACTGAAATATGTGCAAGCTATGGTAACTCAGGTCAAAGGTCCAGGGGTGTCGATTTGGGGGGGGGGGGACGGGGGGACATGTCCCCTCCACTTTTTTGAGAGGAGGGGATACTAACACATTTGTCCCCACCCCCACTTTTTGTCACCTGAAACTAAAAAGTGAGGTAACTAAAACACTACATGTAGGTGAGTAGTGGTGAAGACCTAGATATGCTCAGAAGGTATTCCATGTGGCTCTTTATCAGGTCCGTAGGCAGTAAGTTCTGTTACAATTCTTTCTATAACTTCAAAAAATTTTCACGCGCTATGCGCGCTTTCATCTACAATTCTGTCTAGCTGTGACACTCGTCATTTCAAACATACTGGATTTATTCAACGTCAAAGGTTCCACAAATACTGTAGTCGTGATTCTAGAGGAACACGAAAATGCAACGTTGCGAAGTTCTAACCTCTTTTCCCTATCTCTTTCCTTCAACCTCACCATCGTAGCAAACATGTAAGAAAAAAAAATTCTGTTTCATCTGGGAGTAAGATGAAGAATTTACTCCCCAATGGAGACCATGCAGTCGCCCCATCAAATTTCTTGGTTTGCTCTTAAGTACGGCAGATTCTCTATTAAAAACCCAAACTTTTCAACTTTTCTTAACGAATACAAAATTATTAAATCTTTTTCAATATAACCCCAATTTTTTCGGCACGCTTCGTGCGCCTGTCATTTTGTGGTCAACATAATTGCGGCAACCAATTGCATCCTTCAGGGCTTAGAGTAGCTGGCCCTAGTCGAGGTGCTTGGCCCCCATGTCAGCAAATCAAAGCACCACCCCTGGCTGAGCCTGCATGCAGTTTTTCCTTTGGATATAATGAAGTAAACCCCCAATTTTCATAGTTACTCCGTAGATTGAAACATTTAGCACCATTTTGCATCTGGGTACCATCCTCTTATTGACTCCTCACCAGAACAGGAGAGACGTTTTAGGTCAGCTCCCCCCCCCCCCACTTCCAAAATCAAATTGATGCCCCTGCAAAGGTCACATGACCGGTCAAGTGTACCTTTAGTGTAAAAAAACTCCTCCTTAGACTTGGATTTTCTTCAAACCTGGTGAAGAGTGGGCCCAAGTTGGGAAGTAATGTCTCACAGACCCATGTAGTAAGGTCAAATGTCAGAGGTCAAAGGTGCAGAAACCTATTTCATATGTATTAAGTTCATTGGCGATATGAGTCTATTTGCAAGCTAGTGCTATCACATTGAACAAGGTGTGCTAGCAATGAGATATTAACTCTGTGGATTGCCCTCAAGTTCAAGTTCATGAAGTCTTTATGGGTGCTCTATTAAAAATAATTTTAATGCACCTTAAAAAAGAGAAAATAAAAAAGTCCCCCCTCCCCTCCCCCCCAAAAAAACAGAATGCAAAAATGCATTGTGGTTTCAATGATGCATATGTGTTTTGTTCCCAATAATGCCATGTTATCCCATTCCTCTCAGTCACTGGTAAAATGCTATCTTAAGGTGTTGGAAAAATACAGTTTTGTGTCCATAATTGATCTTGGGAATTCTTGGGAAATTTTGCATTTTTCACCATCCACCAAAACTAATAGGGTGCTTAGACTCACTATAACACATCTGAATACCAAAAAATAAAACCAAGCTCCTTTCATCCAGATATGATGTTAACAAGGCTCTCACAGTTTGACCCTGATGACCCCAGATGACATTTGACCTCTACCAAAACCAGTAAGGGCAGCAGCCGCGGAGCCAATTTTGAAGTGCGGGGCTAATCATCGAAGCTGCCCAATATGTTCAATAACATAAAAGCTGTTTGGGGCGGCCCAAAATGCCCATGGCAGAAAAAGTGTGGGGGATAAAGCCCCCGCAGCCCCCTGTCTCCGCAGTCCCTGAAGAGTTCTCTTTCTTACCATAACACATCAACATACTAAGTATGAAATCATTCCAAGCTTCCTACCTCGAGATATCATGTTAACATTGTTTTCAGAGTTTGACCCCAGATGAACTTTGACCCCCACCAAAAACAAAAGGGTTCTTCTCACCATAACGCATCTACATACTATGTGCAAAATCAATCCAAGCTTCTAACTTCGAGATATCGTGTTAACGAGGTTTTTGGACTTTGACCCCTGGTGACCCTAGATGACCTTTGACCCCCACCAAAAACAATAGGGTTCTTCCTCTCAACATAACACATCTACATGGTTAATATAAAATCAATCCAAGCTTCCTAACTTGAGATATCTTGTTAACAAGGTTTTCAGAGTTTGACCCCTGATGATCCCAGATGATCTTTGACCCCCGCCAAAAACGATAGGATTCCTCCTCTTACCATACCACATCTACATACTAAGTATGAAATCAATCCAAGCTTCCTAACTTGAGATAGCGTGTTAACAAGGTTTTCGGGCTTTGACCCCTGGTGACCCAGATGACCTTTCACCCCCACCAAAATGATAGGGTTCCTCCTCTCACCATACCACATCTATATACTAAGTATGAAATCAATCCAAGCTTCCTAACTTGAGATATGGTGTTAACAAGGTTTCAGAAGTTTGACCCCTGATGATCCCAGATGATCTTTGACCCCGCTAAAAACAATAGGGTTCTCACCATAACGCATCTCGTGCGTGATGCTCCGCATAAGCAATGGAGTAAGGGAAAACAATTAAGCCAGTGAGCCACAACTGGAAAAAAGGCCGTGGCCGGCTCGACTTGAACCAATTGGTTGTAAACTGGGCCGTTAAACCTCATCTAACATCTAACATCTTCACCCCCACCAAAAACAATAGAGTCCTTCCTCTGACCATACCACATCTACATACTTAGTATGAAATCAATCCAAGCTTCCCAACTTGAGATATCATGCTAACAAGGTTTTTGAAGTTTGACCCCTGATGATCCCAGATGATCTTTGACCCCCGCAAAAAACAATAGGGTTCTCACCATAACGCATCTACATACAAAGTAGGAAATCAATCCAAGTTTCCTAACTTGAGATATCGTGTTAACAAGGTTCTCGAAGTTTGACCCCTGGTGACCCCAGATGACCTTTGACCCCCACCAAAAACAATAGGGTTCTTCCTCTCAGAGTTTCCCTTCTTGAGATATCAAGTTAACAAGCAAAGCATCACAAATACACACACACGCCATCATGAATGCGTAGGTTTCTCTTATCATCGAAACCAAAAAAATTAAAATAAAGGATCAGATACCATAGAATGCACAGTTAAAGAAGTAAGTTTTCAATATTGCCAGTAAGGCATTCCGGTATTCCACAGAGCCTGCCAAACTAACTGATGTGGGAAAATCATAACATAATTTAGGGCCTTGGACAGCACATACTGCATCTTGTACACCATACATTTTGGAATACCAATAAGATAAATATTACAATAATCAATACAGCTATGAAAAAGTGCATTTGGAAGAGCAATGATAGCAGTCTTGGGAATTTATTGCACTGCTAAACATTATAGAGATTGCAAAATGGAGTTCTACACTGTTAATGGTAACATCTAACCTGCAAAGACCCTGATCAAGCCAGGCTGCTAAATACTTCAACTAGGGTGTTGCTGTGATTAATGTTTTCAATGCTAAGTTTGGACAAGGAGTTGTTATTTGGAAGGTTGATTGTTAACTTTTAATTTATGCTTTAGCATAATGTTAGCTTTTAATTTATGATTTTCAATGATAAGCTATGCATTTGGCTAAAGAAGAATTTTTTCTTTTATTTGTCACCTTCAATTTGATATCAATATGGTAGCAACATCATTCATATGTAGTAATCCTGCCATAACTTACCTTCTCAGAATAATGCCTTAATGTGTTGAAACTGCCACCAATTTAGGGCAGGTGCTTCAAAACTAGATATGACTATAAATTGAATTAAGTGAATGATGCCTTAATGTGTTGGTTGAAATTGCCACCAATTTAGGGGCAAGGTGCTTCAAAACTAGATATGACTATAAATTGAATTAAACGGATGAGGTTTTCCCGTCCTGTAGAATGAGTCTCATGTAAATGAACTGCAGAGCGAGTCTAATTTTTGTCATAACAATCTCAAAAATTTCCTGAAATACAAAGAATCAAGTTCACATTTTTACATAAAACTGTAACCAAATGTAATCACCCCAGTTTTACTGTCATACATTATGTAATAAACATTGTGTTCTGGGACTTTACTGCACCATATTTCTGTTAGGGGCTCTGTAACAGCTATACTTCTAAATTTTTAATCGGGGGGGGGGGGGGGGAGCTCATTTACATTCTTCAGATTGTAGAGACAAAAATGAACAGATAAAACATTTGTTCAGTGCTACATAAGTCCTTTATTAACTTTTGAAGTGTTTGGTTTCATCAAAAGAATGATGTTTTACTATTCCTCTGACATATCAATAATATGTACAAACATTGCTTTGATATGCAGCATAGTCTGCCACGCAGACAGAACATGCGAGACAAAAATAGACCACGCATTTCATTTGCACTACTGCAATGAATGCAATGTTTACCCCCGACACTGTACGGTGGAGCATCACACACGCATAAACTGATCATTATGAACAGCATCTCTAATTGTTATGGACACTATACAGCTCATTTACAAGTTTTTTTTCCAATTGCCTTACATCATAGAGGGCGCCATTGCCAGGATAAAACATCAAGAAATGTAACAAGATTGTGATCTTGTAATTGTCCGGCAATGGCGAGTCACCAAAAAATGGTAGAGAAACAAAATGGACTCTATTGTGAAATACAAAAAAGATTACTGCAGTAAGGAACCATGCAACTACTACTGATAGCTTAGATTGCTACCAAAACAAGTACATCACAATCCTAAGTGTGCAGATAGTTGATGCCATTACACCATCTTCACTGCATTACCATCAGCTATTGCAAACTTGAAGGGTAGGGATCCATGAATGTACAACTGAAGCTCCCAAGAGAATATGTACATAGCCTACCAGAAGTTTACAATAAAAGCACTGACATGTAAACTGATTTGATGTTATCGTTCAAAAGTTCCTTATTACAAGCAACATCATCACACCAACTGACACGAAATGAAACTAGTCACAAATAATTTAGAAACACACTCCAGTACAAATATCATCTCTACTGAACAGCCAAAAACCATGACTTTAAATCATGTTATCAAAATATGCAATGCAAAGTTGGCATGAAAAAATATCAAAAAAAGAAAAAATGTCAATTAGGTAAATATTAGCTTTACTTTTCCCTTTTTTTTTTTGCAATATATTTTCATTTATAACAATTTGAAAACTTAAGAAATTCTGTCCTACATCCAAACACTTAACAAGCATGCTAAAGGTTGGGTTAATGCAATCAACATTATAATACTTTTTATGTCATCCTCCTCAAACCAATTTCATCTGACTGAGGCAAAATCAAAACTTTTTTTAAATAATTATGGTTACAAGTCCACTGAATACCTGTCACACACACCCATGTATACTAAATAATGCATTGTTCAACTGAAGAGATAAAGAGTGCTGGATTTCCTTCAGCAAACACACTAGAAAGAAACCTTCACAGAAACACACTTTATGAAGGTCAGTTCCTCAAAACCTCTCTGGTTTCATATTAAATAATTTTGATACAATTAAACATCAACAAACAATTGTATGACATCACAGCAGAAACAAAGTGCTATGAAACAACAAATCCTGAACAACACTCCATGTAACAGACAAACTAATTTTGAGGTTGCTAAAGAACGAAAAAAAAGAAAAAGAAAAGAAACAACCATAATAAATCTATTTAATATTTGCTTATGCTCACAGGACACTTTTATGCCCTTAAATGTTTTCGCACATTTGCTAAAGAATTTCAACATTGCATGTAGGTCTAAGCTTGAACCAACCATAGATCAAATACGAAACAATAAAAAAAAAAAAAACATTGAAGTGAAGAGAAAGGGCATGAGCTTACCCCTTCTTGAAAACCAAAACATCACTCCATTTCACACCACAGTCTAAATGGTTCAAAGGAAGAAAACCTCTCAGACTGTTCACAAATCTGGTAATAAAGCTGGATTTAAGCATCAACTGAGCCAAAGCTATTGCAAAGAAAACTAAGATTTTACTTGACTTTGCACTTATGATATCTCAATAATTACAAACCTCTACCACACTTCAGAGTGTCTACTTTTCAATTCCTCATCATTTCGCATTAATTATATGCAAGAGAGGATATCATTTGAAATGTTTTTTGTTAATTACCCTGGTAAAAACATCAATTTTTAAGAATTCTCCTTACTTTTAATTTTCCTTCCATTCTAAAGTTCTTTGCAAAGCATCCTACTACTGATCACCTTCAGACTGTCATTTTTTAAGTGGGTTAAACAGACAAGCCTAAAACAGAATGCCATAAATCCCTTCTAAAAATATAAGGCTAGCGGTTAATACTTTCAGCGAATTTAGTCTTTTGTTTTAAGCAGCAAACAAAAAGTATCTTAACAAACGAAATTTCTTGTGAAAGAGAATGATTGTTTCTTCCTGTAGAGAGGGATGGTGCATCAAGACTTGCCCGTCCCCTCATCCTTGTTACTTTTAGAAGAATCCTTCTTCTCTGTGTTCTTTGACTTTTCTTGTCTGTCATTCTCCTCCAGCTGATCAAAGTAAGCCTTGGTAGAAGCAAGCAGCTGTTTCCTCTCCTGTGCCTGTTTTGTCTTCATCTCTTCAGGCGTGTACTTCTTCTTTGTATCTTGTGGAATATACTTTTTGTCTCCCTGGCAACCAAAAAAAGAGTCGAATACAAAATAGTCACATATTTATCAGCTACAGAAACTGTATTTTTTTTGTAATTTAAAGAGGAAAGCAAACAAGGACATAAGTTCCAAAACAACAAGCCAAACTTCATTCTGTACACATAGATCCTACAAAATTTTTTCCTGTAATCATGCCTGTCCTACAAAGTAAGCTAAGCAATCATTTTTACCTACTCCAGACCTCTATCAAAATAATCCCTTTCATTCAATACTGTTTACCTGTATAACACATATGATGTATCCTACTATTACTATCTTGGGCTATTTTTAGAAGTTTTTAATATTTCAGCCACAAGCAAACAGCAAATGTGCTCTTGCATTGAATATGTGGCACTACCATGACATAATAGTGTTACATATCTTGAGGTGTCATGTTTACATGTTTGACAACAAAGCTTTCTCTTTAAAGTGTACCTAAAGTCTAAATTTCAAAAATATATGTTACTAAGTTTAAAAAGTCCAGTCCAAATGGTGCAACTCCCATCTTCATAGGACATCCCTGAGCTGAGATAAAAAATGTTGAAGCTTGTTCACTCCATTTAAAATGGTTGCTTGAGCAACAATTTGTGATGTCATTCTTGTGCTCAAATAACCCTCTTTGTTTTTCTTTGTTTTTCCAAAAGCCACCTTCATACAACATGCTATGCAAGCGAACAGTAAATATTTCAAGGTTATATGAACATCTTAATTTCCATAGGAAACAAAAGCAGGTTACATGAGTTGTATAAGGAGAACATCACAAATTTTTGCACAGTGAACAACTACAAATTAAGTGAAAAAAATTTCAACATTTGATATCTCAGCCACAGAGAAAGCTATGAAAATCGAAGTTGGATTACAGAAATTTATTTTCCAATAACTAAAATATGTATTCTTGTAATTCTAGACTTAAGGTGCAATTATTTAAAATGTAAAAGAAATGAAGTTAAAAAAATATTTAGATTGAACTAACCCTCTGTGGAAACACCAGCCTGCTTGGAGCTCCATTGCGGCTGTTGTTCTGCTGAGATTTCTTGAAATTATCACTGTGCTTTGGTGGCTCAGACGTATTTCCCCTCCCTACTCCTTGCTTTGACTTGGAACTTGGATGGGATGGTGCTGATGAAGAGGGAGCCATCTGGGGTGGTGGGTGAGATGGAGCTCGGTACCTCATTGTGTGGGTGTTGAGGCCTCCAGAGGGTGCTGGAAACCGCATCATTGGTCCCAGGTGGTGGGGATGGTTCATCATACCTTGATGTGGCATCATGTGTCTTGGGAACTGAGGACCACCAGGTCTGACTCTGAAGCTACCAAGTGGTGGCTGATTATTTGCATTCATGCGCCCATGACTACTGTTGCCTGAAGGGGCTGGTAGACTTTTGGGTCTTTTATGTACATTGTGCTCTGATGATGATGACCCCATAGTATGAGATTGATGTGGACTTTCTTTGTCATCTTTTGCTTGTGGATGAGGTGCACTCTCTTTTTTTTCTTTCTCCTGTTCTTCTTGTTTGTTTTGGGATATTTTAGGCCCCTCTTGCCTCTTTTCATCCACAGAGTGCTGAGTTTGGGATGATCTTGGCTGATGAGTTTCCTCCTGTTGGCGGGGTGATGGCAAGTCTGGTCCTGTACTTTCACCTGGAAGGGGAATTTTTGGCTGAGCAGATGGTGTTTGTGAGAAGGTTAGCTGAGGCTCCATTTTAGGTGTTGTTGTGATAGGCGTGGGCATACCAGAGGAAGAAGGAATACCTGATGAAAATGTTGAACTTGATGGCTCCGAGAATGCTGATGATTTGGACTGGAATACACCAGAGGTTGCAGGTCCATATGAACTAAATGCTGTGGCAGGAGATGGAAACTCTGCTGGCAGGGGCTTCTGGTGAATGCTAGTGATGACTGGATTGAACTGACTGGATGAGGGGGGACCTTTGTCCTCAAGGAAATGCATATCAGGTCTCTGAGGTGGCTTCATGAAGGGTGTGTCATCCTTACTACTTGACTTTCTGAATGGGTCTTGGGGGTCACCATAAACACTCAATGCCATCACATTAGATGATGTGGCTGGAATGCCCATCTGTTCAGTCCGGCTGTTGGTCAGATAGGTCTGCTGTTCAAAACCAGGTCGTTTTGCAGGATTAAATGGTTTAGCATCGGCATGCAGTGAGAGGTAACTACCGACTTTACTTTGTTCTTGCGACATCTGTGGTTTCTTGTCAAAATATGGCAGCAAATGACCACCCATCATGGCTGGTTTTTCCGGTCGGCCCACTCCTATGTGGCGCTGCTGAAATTTTCCCAGGGTGTTCTGTGTTCCATACGACTGCATATGGTGGCCTGACTGTGGGATACTACCTTGATTGCCCGGGGGAACAAAGTGCACTGGACTGGGTGCAACTGTGAGGTGCTGCAGATTCCCCACGGCTGTCGACAGCTCAGAAGCTGGGGTACCTTGGAATGAGTTAAACAGGTTGGCTGTAGCTGGTCTCTGAGCAGTGGACATGGGCTGAGTGGGAGCAAGGGAAGGTCCTGCTGGGTTTGCTCCCAAGAAAGATGACTGTGGCTGTCCAAATCCAGGTTGGATCGATGCAATGATGGGTCCACTTAATACAGACTGACTGCCAACTGGATTTGTAGCCCTCTGCTGTAAAAAAAAAATACAAATAGATCATTACCCACATGACTTGTACATTCAGAATAAAGCAGTGGGTTTGACAAAAAATATTGCACCAGTCACTAAAATACAACCTTAACATCATCTCTTTTAGTCTGAGACACTGACGAAGCAATGCAAGCTCCAACTTGTAGGCTGATGCCTTTCCGAAGTAAAATGGATCACTCAGAAAGAAAGTTTACTTTTTCATAGATTCCAACATCCCACAATAAATTTAAAAGCATTACTTTTGTATAGACACAAAGTTTAGAGCACAGTTATATTAACACTGATGATTCCTTTTCTAGCAACCAAATCAAGTTCTTTCAAGCTGTATTCAAGAATAAAATCGTTTTTCCATACCACTTTGAGCAATCACAATGAAAACAGAACCATATTCAGTGATGATTCTTAAGCAAATAAAATTGTTTGTCCTCCGGGCAACCAGGATTAAAAATTTGGTTTTCCTTCCTAAAATCTGATTGTCTCCCAGGAAACCGACAAAACAGGTTTGCAAGATTTTTTGTTTGTTAATTTCCCACAACACTTTAAACAGTGATGCATTTTAACTGAAACAATAACATACTACAATTCTGTGCTGAAGGAGGAACTTCAGGAGAATTTGAGAAATAAAAAGGAGCATCTTTATGTGTTTCCTCCCTAGTTGGTCAATGCAATTTTCACAGACTGAAATTGCTCTCATTTCATGTTTGATCAAGTTGAGGTGACCTATCTTAAGGGATATTGTGAATGTTTGTGGTGGTCACATGGATTTGTTCTTAGGTCTTAGAACCAGTTTTGTCCTTGTACAAAGGCAATGTAAAAACGAGAAGTTTCGGTCTGCTCTCTGTTCCAAAAGCAAGGTGGAGAAATCCACCACTTAAGGGTTACTTTCTCCCCCTTGCTTTTGAAAAAGCCTTTTTACTCCTGTGAAAAATATATTTCTGAACCATTTATGTGCAAAGCATGGCATATTGTACCTCAATTAATTTCTGACTAAGAATACTATAATAGTTAGTTTTACAGTGTGTAGACAATAACAAATTTATTAATTTCTTTTCTCTGGAATACCCTTCAAGTTGTTTGCAATGCAATTTATGGCCTACATTTCTTTCTGGAGCAGTTTCCTGTTCTACCTCACCTTTAACCCTAAAGACTGCTTTAGCCTCTTAAACACACTATGTTGATGGTAATAAATGTTAAAAGTCATTCATTACGTTGCACAGAGCTGCAGTTAGTGCTGTGGTCTGCTGACAAACTGGTGGTCATAAATCTCTCTACATTCCCTCTCGATGGCAGACTTGTAGATCTCAAGCTTTGCTTTTCATGCAAGGCACAAAATCTGGTTGTCTAGAAGGACAACCTTGACAGGTTTTTTTTTTTTTGTCATCTATCATTAATTCTGCTCTTTGCAGACAGCCTAAGAGTGTTTAAATCCATCCCCAATGTTTTTAGAAATGTGATGTTTAGGTAAAATACAAGAACTTTATTACGATCGATGCATGGAAAAAAAAAAAAAAATTCAAGAATTAAGATCATTTCACAAATAACAGAATTTAATTACTTATTATTCGCATTAGTAATAAAATTCAAGCATGTTCAATTAGATTGAAGCATGAAATAATGATTTTCAAGTGTTTTCAAGGCTTTTGAAAATTACCTAGTCAAATTCAAAACTTCCAAGTTTACAAACCCGTGTACAGACCAACCACTGACAAAGAAAGAAAATAAACAGTGGCTGGTGTCTACTAAAAAAAATTTGGTTACCAGCCTAGTCAATGCTGGAAATCCCATGAGAGATTTCTCAATACAGGTTCAGTGTAGAGAATCTTCAGCATTAAGAGAAGGCAATGAAACTTCTGATTTAACACTAAGGCTGCCCCTTAGTTGTGATGAATTTTATGAATGCAATTTATGCGATAACACGAATCATCTTGTCATCAAATTTGCCATGTTTCAGATTTTATTTGACTGGAAGAAAGTCATTGTATCTCTGGCGGGGAAAGGGGGGGTGCTAAGAAGTGTGTAAAATTACGAAAATAATGTGGCTCAATGACAATTTTTTTTAAAGGATTCTACAAACAGAAGATGTTTTTCTGAAATATTTAAGGCAACCAAACTTGCAAACAGCTGGTGGTACTAATGAATTGGTCTGATGGACGAAGAAATGAGTACCTTTGGGGAAAAAAAGTCACAAAGAACAGAGCTGATACAAACTGTATTTACTTTGCAACTTCCTACTGCCATAAAGCATCTCTGACCAAACTACATATAAGTTGTCCACCTACCTGTCCATAGATGGAGTTACCAGTGACTGCCATGTTAGTCACAGATCCATATGGTATACTGGAAACTGTTTTAGTAGCACTATTCTGTTTCATCAATACAGATCCAGCACCTCCGTAGTCACCCCTTGATGGACCAGTTGAACCAAATGGTAGGTAGGACTGGCTTGGTACCATCTGTGACATGCTCGTTGATAGGACACTTGCATAAGCACTTGGAAAGGCAGCTGAAAAGGACTGCTGTGTCACTGGAGGAGGCAAGTACGGGGTCTGCGTGGGAGGTAATGACTGCTGGGTATTCAACATTGGTGGGGACTGTGGTATGCCTGTGTTTTGACTAAAGCCATACTGGATACCCTGCTGATCAGTCAAAGCTGATGCGAATGGCACTGATGCCATAGTAGGCTGGATTAAACGTGACGGCAGGTCTGTGGCATGGTATGCAAATGCTTCATTGTTCCTGAGCTGGAGGGAGGAGAACTGACCGGTTTCAATGCTAGCTGGTCTAGGTTGAGCAGCTATGACCACTGGTTGGTATCTCATTGCAGATGGCTTCTGGGGAAATGGTTGGATGAGTGGTGATTGCATCTTCCCCATGGGGTTGTCAAAGAGGGCTATGTTATCCCTGTTCTGGTTCAGGTCCTCTTCCTTGGTTGGATTTTCATAGGTGTCTATCTCCTTAGGGTTGAACATATCACTTGGTTCTGTCTGCTCCACAAAGCCTGGTGCCATGAATGTGTTCAGGTTACTCTCAGGTTGAGCCTCAACCAATTCATTATTTGTGTTGGTATTCAGCATTTCAAATGCAGCCGTTGATGGTTGAGATGTAGGCTCTTCTTTTGGGGGAAGGTCTTTCTCTGCCCCGAAGGTACCAAAAGTGATTTCACTCTCTCCAAACTCTCTCAAACTGGCCACAGTATCCTGTGTCAATTGCCTTGAGGTCATGTCCTTCATGGGCTCTAATTCTGAGGTCATCTCTGGTGAATTATCCATCTGATGCTCCGCGGGCTGAGGTCCAGGCCCACTGCTGGCTGAGGAGAACCCAATCTGAGCGTGTGAAGTGGCTGTTGGTGGGGCCACAGATGCTACATAGTCATCCCAGTAGTGCTTGGTTTGCTCAATAGACATGCTAAGCAGCTGGTCATCTGCTGCCCCCATTGGTCTCTGCGAATTTCCTGGATTGTCAATAGGATGAGGCAGACTTCCTGGCGATGGGTTGGATACTGAACTCATGGGTACCGCATTCATCTAAAAAGAAATGAAGGTTATAGAGATCCATAAACTACCCTTCAACATGAAATCTAAAAGTTTACTACTTCATATGAAAATATTCTTTCTTTTTCCTTTCTTGTTTGGTAGAGTATGTGAGCTCATCACTGGAAACTTTGAAGTGTACAAGTATGCATTTATAAGTTAATAATATATATTTAATTTTACTCATTCTCTACTTTAATTTCTACTAGATATGAACAGCAAATGACACTTAACTGACTGCACAAAAGATAAGCAATGTCAAAAGCTCCAGTAAAATTTTAAACATGCAACAATTACAAACATTTCTATGACCTAAACTTGTGTTGCATGAAAGGATCTGAGACAAAATTAAAATATCAAATGCAAATGCAAGAACATACTTCTTTCGTAAGTATAATTGGTCAGGTTTGCACTTACGATGTGCATTCCTGTCTTTTTTTTTTTTTGTCCTCCCAAAAAATGACCTGGTGTGGAAATAACCCAGACCAATGAAGCTTTCTACTAAGAGCACCTAACATTGGCACTTAATGTCGACTACATCCTCCCAGTTTCACGTCAATCAAATGGTAATTGCTAATTTGACCTCCAATGACCTAATGACCTCAAAATGACCTTCGGATTGTTCAGAGCCAAATGGTTATTACATCTACCAAATTCGGGTGCAATCCTAATTTAGGTTATAAAGTTATTAGAGATCAATGATTTTGACCTCTAAGAACCCCTGATGACCTCCAAATGACCTTCACATTATTTGGCATCAAATGGCCCCAGTTACACACACACTAATTTTTGGATTCCATGTTACATAGTTACAAAGAAATTCCAAATCAAAGGTTTTCCCCTCTTTGAACTCTTAATGACCTCAAATCCAAAATCTGTGTACACCCCGAAAGAAGTACTTCTTGAGGGCTAACTTTCTGAATAAAACATCCTCAGTGAGAAAGGAGGTACATTTTGGAGATATTTACATACCAGCCTGTATTGACCTCTAAATGAACTTTGACCTCCAATTCCTGTTGGTCAAAATTTGAACCGCACCTAATGACTACTGTACACAAGTTTCATTAAAACTCCTCGAAAAATGAATTTCAGAGAGCTATATAGCTGGTTTGAGCTAAAAACCGAAGCAAAGTTTCATGAAACAGCAAGTAAAGTAGTATATATCATGTATTTATGCAGAAAACCACACTATGATCCATTAAGCTCTAGTCTTACTAACATCCTTACAAATTACTGATATACTTAGAAATCAGGGAGTATGTATGTCTGAAGAAGCCATGGAATTATTGCAGGAAGAGAGGGTAAGAAAACTGTAAGTATGCTGAGATCTGCTTGCAGGCCCACTATGTGAAGCACCACCCATCATTTGGCACATGGCATACAATGACATTTGACCAAATGAGTTTTTGATTGCCAGAAATGGCACTTCCAAGGTCTTTGTAACTTAACTTGAAACAGTCTTTACTTTGAAATAACACAGTACAGAAATATAAATTTCCAAAGAAGAGAAAATAACTTTAAGAAGCATAAAATTTGATAATTTGATAATTTTCATGAGACTTCTCATTATCGATTGGAAATCAGTCTGCAACCAGTCAATAATGATCAATGTGTGGTATGTCTTCTTCATCAATCTTTGGCATGAGGCATTTTGAAGAATAACTCATTTACTAACTCACAGCACCACTTCATAAAAATCAAGTTATCCAAGGCCTTATACCAGACTGTTGCCATACTGGAGTGTCCTTTCCACTGATAAAATATGTTATCCTAGCCCTCTGGTTATAACAGACTGTGTGACCCAGTACAAATTTTGCTCACAGTAAGAGAAAAATTGCCCTTTCATCTGTAAACTTTTGGTACACCATTTACTTATCCTTTATGTTGAAACCCACAGTGCAGATTAGACCACCCACCTTCCCTCATTCTGCAGGCGATGTGCAAAGGGGGTGATTCTCCTTATAATTACAGCCTACTGCTGAAACATAACCTTGACCACACCCGTACAAAGAGTATTTTGGATATCAAAAGCGTACGTCTTTCGTTCAAACGATTCATGTTCAAACAGAGCAGGTTAAAAACACAAAGTAGTACAGACTACATACCTAGACTATAGCCAGGTCAGCCAACTAACGGTACACGTTAGGCTAGGCCTAACGTTACAGCTTTGCTGAACTTGCATTTCGACTAGGCTACTTCTAACAATGAAATACGGTACAACCTTTTGGTGTATTCCGTGTATTCGGGCTTGAATGTTATTTCCTTGTTTTGGGCGGCATCATTTCGCCATTTATGAAACAAACAACGATGGACTAACTAACCCAGAATAGGCAGTTCCATGTACAGAGTATTTCACCCAGTCCATCATGGCATGCTACATAACAATATTATACAGTAAAATACAGCTGCACTGTACTATCGTGCACTAACAGTACACATGCCTAACTGTGTTTCCAGTGTATACAAAGTAACAAAACAGAGTCAAAGTCAATATCGCTGTATCTAATTGGTCGTATTCGGGAGCTGGCCAAGAATAGACCAATGAACGAATTGGTTACTGTGCACTAAAGGCAGCAGGCTGGGGTCGTGATATTGTGACCTCTGCTGTATAGTCTCCCACTCCAGTCGCACTTATATTTACATTGTTATTTTCAGAGATCTGATTTCTGTATTTTTAGCGATCCTATTTCCGTATTTTAACCTAGCAAAGCGTATACCCGTATTTCCGACCAAAATCCGTACAAAATACGGGAAAACCGTACTAGTTGGCATCTCTGTCTTTGTCATTTTATGACACAGCCCACACGTTATGTTTCTGATATACACATCAACAGACCATCAAATTTCTCACCTCTTGTGAAGCTGACACTTGAACCTCTTCTTTCATAAGTCTTTCCCTATTACTTGGTGGTGGGTCAGTCTTCAATGCCTTGGAGAGAGGTATAGCCCCCAGGGGGGCTGCCCCTACTCCTGCAGACCAATCGGTCTGTGATGTCATGGTCATGCCAGCTGTTGGTTGTGGATTACTGACAATAGTATCTGGCATCATCTTATTGGTATGTTTACTCTCACCACTTGGAGAGCTACGCTGGGATGGAGGGTTGCTTGCATGGTGGTCACTATTTAGTTCAATGCCACTATCATGTTGATCATTGCTGCCAGTCTCTGGTTTCCCTGGTGAACCTTTGGCACTAGCTGTCACCACTGACATTGCTGTTACAGCAGGTTGTGTGGTGGTGGTTGTAAGGGGCTGGTTCTGGTGAGGCAGCGTTAAGGGTTTGTCCCATGCATTGCTGACAGGGGGAGGTGGGGGACCACTAGAGTAAGTCCCTGCAGGAAGACATAATAAAAATGCTGCTACAGAACTAGAAAAGATCATGCTTAAAGGACTCACTAAGAGCTAACCACAGAATAAGGAAAAGCACACCATTACCCAGTCCCTGTTACAACAGGGATCATGATGAATCCATACCTGCATGGCCATAATTTATCAAAACTCTGATTAGCTTGAAGGTAAACTGGCAGTTGCTGTTCATCATTATGACCTCCAGCAGTTAACATTACAACTACTACCACAGAGCTACTGCACTCTGTAAAATTCAGCCTATACAACTTATCAAGCATGTATTTAAGAATACCATTCACAATAAGAAAACACAAGTCAAATGTTACATTATATATAGCATATAATTGTGTAAAAGTACGAACACACCCTTTCAAAAGTGACCAGATTTTGTGTACCATTTACTGCTCTTAGTGCAAAACACCCCAAATGCTGGAATAAATAAACTCTGTACATCTTATTAATTACAAACTACCTCA
This sequence comes from Holothuria glaberrima, assembly GCA_009936505.3. Taxonomy (NCBI): domain Eukaryota; kingdom Metazoa; phylum Echinodermata; class Holothuroidea; order Aspidochirotida; family Holothuriidae; genus Holothuria; species Holothuria glaberrima. Next base: position 9,683 of record WURT03154213.1, on the reverse strand, counting down.
CATACCAAGATCAGTTCTGCCGTATAATATTATCCCCTACCCCTGGAGACAACTCCTCCCCCACCCTGTACCTTTACATGCAAAAACCTTGTCTGACATGAAACATATGACTGCGCAGGACAGTAAACTTCCCAGGTCTGTTCACCTACATAAAAATCTTAGTGGCATTTCTACAAAAAAAATCACATTGGGGGAATAAGCAAGATGCACATGTACAAACATTCACAAAGTGATCACTCAAAGTTAGACAGTGATACCAATTGTGGATATACAGCAAGCCACTTGTGACTGCAACTACATGTGTAGAAGAGTAGCATGTAGGTCACAAGATCTCAGAAAGTGTTTCCAACAAAGCCCTGTAAACAAATCATGACACGTGCAAGTGGTTCTATACAATAACATTAAAAGAATCTGGAAACACTCCCATTTGTTCAATTGAGAACACACGAGGAAATGTACTTTCAAGGCATATATGACAGGTAATGTTTAGTCATTTCATGGGTAAAATTTACAACTTACGACAGGACGACTTACCAAACACATTATTATTCATTGAGACGTTTGCAGACTGGCTGAGCGATGTTGTGGTTGCACTCTGCTGTTGCGACACAGGGTTACTGGGCCTGGATCCTGGGGCCCTGTTTAATACTGAAGACTCCTGTGAAGTGCTGGCAACAGGACCACTGTTAGTGACACCACTGGCTGGTTTATTTAGCCGTGGTGGCAGCTTGGACGAGTGTCTTGGTTTCATCGATGTACCCAACTTAGGTTTCTGGAAAGCCTAAGCAGAGGTGATAAGAGGATAATTTACAGCAGGGTGACCATGACATGTGGACCTCTTTAATGTGGTTCCCACTCAACATAGCCAGTCCCATATCAGTTATTCAACAAGCTGCAAGTCCCATATCCGTTATTCAACAAGCTACTCTACTTTCCAGAAAATATGTAGTTGAAAAAGTTGGTCATGAAAGTTTCTTGAAATAAAAGTGTCTTACATTTTCTTTCTACAAAACATACTTGGCACATTGAATTAATTTTCATGCTGATTTCCATGTCCTAACATTCAACTGGTGTGAAAACTGTTGCAAAGTTGAACGATTAGTTATAACCCATAAATGGAACCAGGATTGTGGGACTTTGAGTAATTTTAAGTGTTTTATCCATTTATTGAATTTTTGCCTATTTCTCTTTGATTGTACCATTCAATGTAAGACACTTTGATCCACAGAAGACGGGTTATATCAAATTTTGGCTAATAACAATATATTTACTTAAAGAGATAGCTCCTCAAACCAAATACCATGACATATTATGTTACATGGGAAAGTAAAAATGAAGGGATTCTACATGCCACCCAGGTCACCACCCTCTAAATTCAACTGTACTAATGAAGAATCTACATGTAAATTTCTGCAGGTCATATAATCAGGCTATTAGCGGCCATATAACATGCAGATGCTACTTAAACACTCTGTCATACCCTGTCCACTGAAACCATGTCCAAGCAGCTGCCTGTCACCTAAAGGTAGGCAATACCATAAGACCATCCTGGTTTACGGAAACTTTCACACACCATTGAACCAGATACAAACATAATAAATCCACACTCTGGTCCACATTAGCCACACACTGATAGCATGTCTTATAGGACCTTCAAATACTTTCAGACCCTCTAGAATTATTCCAATACATAATTCAACATATCCCTCTGACATGTATGGCATTAAAATTAGCTACTGCTGGAAGGTTTGGGAAGCCCTCCATATTGTAGTGACAATAACCCAAACAGTAGCCAACAGAAAGGAATGTATTCCAAATGCAACAAGCAAATGAGATGCTGCTTCACTTATCTATTACAAATACCTCTTCTGCATTTTACAAAACCAACATATTTTGTCCCCAGGGTGTGTTTTTGAAGCACATCTATCAAAGAATTTACAGCAACCAAGCTGTAATATTTACACAGAACTCACATCCATTACTGTCGTATCTAATCTCCTTCTTTCAGCTTCCTGTCTCTGAGCCCTCTTAGATTTAACTTCCTGAAAGCCCTCACCAGGAGTAAGCAGGTCCTCTGGATCTTCTTTAATTACCTCAGGAATATTGTCCACCATAACCACACCTAAAGGAAGTAAGTAAAGAACGGCATGTAAACACCAACCCATTAAAATATGAATTACTGACTAAAGTAAAATCAAGAGTGGCATTTAATAAGTACAGGGCATCCTACAATGGAAATAAAAATATGGCAATTATAAAGCCATTTTTTAGTTTCAGTGGCTGCAGGCACCAGCAACTAATGTCACCCACACAAAAGTGGGATTCTGGCCCTTAACTGATCTCCTTCTAGAGGTTGGTTTTATTGAAATATGGTGTGGTCAAAGTTCATGAGATGGTTGTATTGTTTTGACCCTGTTAATCTTGGTGACCTCGTGACCATTTAAGGGAGTATTATTATGGGGACTTTCTTCATTTAAAACGCCTGGGTGGTATATTTTAAGAACAATTTTGCTCTATACGAGGTTTGATTCGAAATGTTGGATGTGTTTTGAAATAGCGCCATCATCATTAATAAAATCATTTCAAAATAGCCTAGCTATACTCTGTACCATGGCTAAAGTCATGGCACTGCAACTACTCTAGACATGTTTTGTTTAAGCATGATATGGGAATACATAAGACAATATCTGGAGTCAAATACAGAACTGTATACCATCAATAATATTTACTTACTGGGAAGTGTCTTGTGTTTACAAGAAGCATCTTACAGTAAAATTAAGTCCTGTTACATTAAAGAGTAACTTGCTGCAACCATTCTTATGAAATTTGCATTAAATTCCTGTCTGTAGTTCCCAAGGTATAGGGAGCTTGCACCAAAGGTCAAAAGGTCAAATTCAGCTGATGTACTAGTTGTTCTGGAGGACAGGGCGCTGTGCACCACATTATTACATGGCCTAGCATCTGCACGTGTTGCTTGTCCTCCAGAAGGTGGATGCATTTGTTGACTTTTGCACGCAAGCAAGCTCCCTATAAGCATATCAAGTTACCATATTTTTAATCCTAACTGCACTTGAAGCAAGCATTAAGGACAAGCCTCATATTAATCAACCTCAGGTTGCTCCTTCCTTGCTACTCACCAGCTATATCATTGAGGTCATAGCTCTCAAGCAACTCTTTCCTCTTTTCTTGTTCTGCCCTGGCCCTTTCCTTCTCTTTAGCCTCAAAGAGGGCAATGGGGGTGGGTTTTCCATGGTTACCAACAAGAGGTTTCTTTAATGATGGTTTGTTTAAGGCATCCTGGTAGAAAAAAAATGTATATAACACATAGAATTTCAAAAATTCTGACTATATATATAGCACTAGTTGAATAAAGGTGTACATGCACGAGACAAACAGATCGTGGGTCAAAGTTGTCTTTCAAATAAAGCAACAAGACAACAAGACAAAAGTTATTTTATTGTTCAGCAACTCCATACAGCTCACAAGTGCTTTTCACACTCATCTCTTTCCCCTTTATTGTCATATATGCCATACTTGTTCCCTGTATTTTTTGAGCTTTGAATTGAATTTTTATAAGAAGAACTGCTGACTAGGCTGTCCTCTATACACAGAGAAATCATGAACGTAGCTTTCTGTCATTTTAAATATTTGTTTCCTGTAAAACATGACTTCAGCTTCTACATACAACATAAATCCTGTTGTTTTTGGCTCAATTTGTGTGTAAGACCAACTGGACACTAGGGTAATTTCATTTCAGTCTGTTGCACTACCCAATACAATATCAATAGTAGCACTCAAAAGTTAATACAGCCAACCCCTGGTGAACCTTTTCCTCAGCCACAAACACTAATGAAACATGCTGTAATAGGGTCACTGAGATCACTATTTTAGACAATGATGACACCTCTTTCAATAGCTTTCAGTTTACTACAAAATGACTAAGTAATACTGTAAGGGCATACCATTAACATTATGTTCTGGTGACCAATTTTGAACTTTTCAATAATTAAAATTTTCTGGATCAGGTACTGAAAACCCCATCTTGAGAGCACATTGCATTTGGACAATACAAATTTTTGAAGGAATGCTACATTTTTAGCTCCCAAAATGCATGGTGCGAAATCTGTGATGTCATCTGGGCAAACTGATCACATCATTTCTTTAAAATGATGATACCACTAACTGGAATATTTAATACTTTTAAATTTCAAGGACAAGCAATCAATTAAAAAGAATAACTAAGGAATTTGAGACAATTTGCCCACTTGGCAAATCACATTCTGTGACCTTTGGGAGGCCCTGGAGGGTCAGTTAGTTAGATGAGGTTTTATGGCTCAAGTTTCTAACCAATTGGTTTAAGTCAGGCCGACAACAGCCTTTTTTCCAGTTGTGGCTCACTGGCTTGTATTCCCTTCTCCAAATTATGCTTATGCTGAGCACCAAGCACAATGGCAGTAAGTTACATTTTTGAAGTCTTTGGTATGACCCGGCCAGGATTCGAACCCCTGAACTTCCGGCTGCAAACCTGGAGGGACTTCTTGACTAAAGTAACCAATCTTCAAAAAGGGACAGTTTGGATTAGGAATGGAGTTTAAAGTATGGGTTTGGATGACATGTAGTGAACATAATTCTCTTTCATAAAAGAACCCTATATAATGCCACCAAACAATGCCTTTAAATAATCACAAGTCACCACATCACTGTATAGACCTTATACATTAACATCACACCACATCATTTTTGCGGCAAAACAGTAAAGCAAACTGCAGACACACATAGACTTCGAGCACACCCTCATTTGTCTGCATTTGTAGGTGTACGCTGCTATGATAGAAGCTTGCCTCCTTTGGGGGACACACTTCCTGACATGTGACATTATATGCATAAGGTCTATTGTGATAACCCACGTCTCAATGCCATAACCAAAAATCACTGTATTATAAGCACATATCCCTATACCATTACTACATTTCCAGTTTCTGACTGGCATCACATGAATGGATCCAGGATTAACCTGGTGCACCTGATCCATTCTAAACACTTCCCTTCTTTCACAGCATTACTGTTATAACATATCACTATTTTACAACCACATGTCACTATACCATACCTATTGTTGCACTGTGAGGATTCACCATCAGTAGTGACTAATATTCCCCCATTTTCGTCTAGAATCCATATCAGTAAATTACTGTATAGTGGGAAATTTCCGCGAGGCTAATTTTTTGCGATTCTGTACCTTGTAGGCACATTTGCGGAGTGAAGAATTTGCTGTTGCATCAACCAGCATAGCCTTGTACAGAGGAACAGCAGTATTTTTGCAGGTCTGAAATGCGTGATAAGTTACTTTGGTCGCGAAAAGTGTGAAAGTTATACCCCCATGAAAATTACATACTAAACAGTACCTTAAATGCCAGTATCAACTAACTGATATTTTTGTCCTATGTGTCATGAAAATGGGACTACATTTGAGTACTTCTTAATGCAAATTCCAATATTTTACCTCATCAAGATAGAACCACACTTAGTTGCAGTGCCTGGTGGCCGAAAGTTAGTATGAAGAATGCCTATTAGTATTGACCTATAATGAGAACTAAAATGTCAGTATGTTGGCTACAGTCACTATTTCATAACATGGCCAGTCACACTTACTTGAACAGATCCTGGGTTAGCCAGGTGCACCTGATCCATCCTGAACACTTTTCCCTCTTTCTTGGCTTTACCATCAACGGTGGCATTCCTCTTATCATCATATTTCATCTTTCCAGCCCGCCTATCATCATTGGAGGCCCGACCTGCAGGCCTACCTGGACCACTACGTGATGGTCCTTGTCTAGACTTCCGATCATCTCTATGAGAACCTCTTGAATCTCTGGAACCTGAAAAACATACAAACGGGAAGGCTTTTGGCCTCAGAAAAACTGTTCTTCAAAGGGTATCTGTTAGTGTAATTACTAAATGCAAAGGTTCCTGACAATTACTCCACCTCCTACCAACCCCTCCCTCCCCCTCTAACCCTCTGTGACCTGAAGGATCCCAACAATAATGTTCCTTGTTAACTTTTGTACAGGGCTGTTAGCCAAGGTATCAGATATGCAGCCATCAACTTTTGGTAGCCTGGGAATGGGGTCTAAAGGGAGAGGTATGCCCCTCCCATTTGCTGGAAAATTTTCAGATCTGACCTATCTTAGGATACTCATTTTGCACCCACTATGGCAATCCCCAAATTTTCTTTCAAATGCTTTTCTCATAAATAAAAACAAAACAAAACAAAGGGGGAAAAAATAAGAGGGTGATAGGTGGGGTGGCTGTTGAAATGACTGCTAAACAATTCTTCTGCTAAAGTCCTGCTTTGGAGTTAGGAATGGTCACACTAAAACCTGCCTTCATTTTTCTTCAAGGTACCATGCTATACATATATGGGGCTGACACATCACTAATAATGGTAATGGGTACATAGTAATTATTGTTTTGAATAAGGACAGAGATGGGCCAAGTTCTCACAGTTCTCACTGTTCTGTAAAGGGAAAAACTTTACAATCAACTGGTCACTTTTAAGAGGCACTACACTTAAAACAAGATATTGACATTTACTATCAAATCCTTGACTTAATACACTGGACGTACAGGAAAAGTTACATATTATGTAAACTGCAAACTTGCTAGTTCACGTTTCATTTCAAAAACAGGGATTAGATTAATAAGTCTTTATTTACCTGATTCCTGCCTTCCCTTTTCATAAAATTTTGGGCCATTGCTTAGCATTTTCCCACCATCTTGTTCTGTACCACTAGATTTTACATCATCTGCATTATTTACTTTGGTTTCCTCTCCTGTCCTCCTCTCATTGAAGTCACTGCTCTCCGATGCCGTCTCCCACTCTTCATTGTTATGATCCGAGGAGCTCTGTTTTGTCAAGGTAGGTCTGCCTGGTTTGGGTGGTGTCCTCTCACCACTGCTCAGACTGCTACCTGCATTTCCATCCCTGTTTCGCCCTCTACCATAGGACTCAGACCTTCCTTCCCCAAATCTTGATGACCCTCGCCCCCTTCCTCTTCCACTCACTTTTTGAAACCTAGGTGGTTTTTCAGGTCTGGGAGTCCTCTGCCTTTGGGGTTGTCGGGAGTTTGCAAACCGTGATCCCCTGGAACCTCTTCCTCTTCTGTCCATAGAATCGGAGTAACTACCAGTACTTCTTGTTCTTCTCACACCTGCACCCTCATCACCATCTACATCACTTGGTTTGGTCTCCTTTTGAGTCTCATCATCTGGTGTGCTCCTTTCATTTGTTTCATCTGCCTCACTATTATTCCAAACTGATGGTTTTACCATTGATCCTTCATCTCTCCTGGAACCCCTGTTGTCATCCCTTCGTGAATAGTAACTCTCCCTTGAATGTCTTCCACCCCTTGAGCTGGGTCCCCTCCCTCTACCCCGGAATCCTGAAGAGAAGGCTCCTCTTCCACGCCTGGAAGGCTCACCTCTGGGTTGCATGTCTTTCTCTTCTTCATAATGCTCTTCTTTGTTTCGACTCCTATAATAATCACTTCTAGAGCTGCCTCTCCTGGGTCTGGGATCTGACCTTCTGTTGTCTCTTCTATCATGACCTTGTCTTTCATAGGCTGGTTTACTATCTACTTTGTTCTGATGGGGTTTGCTTTCACTAACGTCTTCATTCTCTCCAGTAACTGCTTCAGCACCTGGTTTGTTTTCTTTATCCTTCTCTTCACTCCTAGAGTCTGTCTGGTTTCTTCTGTTTTCCTCTACTTTCCTATTCTCCCTTTGATTAAGGCTCTCAGAGTCTTCATCTGAAGAAGTGTCCCAGTCTTCTTCATTTCTGAATTTTGGCATGCTGCCATATGCCCTGGTACCCCTCCCTCTACCTCTTCCTCTCAAAGAGGTACCCCTCACACTTCCCCTTGGCGGTCGGGTATTTCCAGGCCCATACCTGTTACCCCTCTCTCTCCTATATGGTGGACCTCCTTCACTGCGTCCCCTCACTGACCTGTCCATACCTCTCCTTCTGCTGCTGTCACCCCTCCGCCGATCATTGTCAACTCTTCTTGTACTTTCGTACCTGGTTATTCTCTCTCTTGTTCGTTCTCCGCTCACTGATTCCTTCCCTTCTGTTTCCGCTTTCTGATGGACCTCTTCTTTCTGATCTTTTTCCACTAAAACTGACTGCTGCCCTTCTTTTGTTGGGACATCTTTTTGATTATCTTCCCGAATGTCTTTGCTGACAACATGGTCCATCTGAGGTTGGTCTGCATTTTCTTCCTTTGTCGATGACTGATCCAGGGTCTTCCATGGAGATGATGGTTTCACTGGTTTCTCCTGCTTTGCATCCTCCTTTGGATCCACTTTCCTTGTTTCACTACTGGATGGCACAGGTGAACCTTTACTTTGAGAGAGATCGCGCATTTTAACGCTCTCAACCCTTCTTTTAGCTCTCTCAGGAGGTCTAGACTGTTTCACAGGTACTTCCTTACTCAGTTCCACTGCTTCTGTCATACTTCTTTCCTCCTCTGTGCTGGTCTGTGGTATCACCACTTCTTTTGGTGGGGCTACTTTTTCCTCCCTCTGTCTGACATCTTGAACCAATGTTTCTTCTTTAATCTCACTTTTCACCTCTTGGACCTGTTTTTCTGCTGGGGGAGTAGCAACTACTGCCTCTTCTTTTGGTTTATCTTCTGGGGGATCCCTCATTTCCCTGGCTATCGTTGTTTCCTCTGATTTATTTTGTAATGATTGACCAGTTCCCCTGGATTCTCGCTGTTCCTTTGGCAAACGTTCAATGACTTTCACTGTCTTTTCTTTCTCTTCTATTTGCTGCTCTACAGAGGGGCTTTCCCTCGAGTCCCAAGATTTCGTCCTTTGTGATTCATCTCTTGAATTTGACCTAGACACCTCTTTTGAAGAACCTCCTGAATGTTGACTTTCATTATCTGACATTTTTCTTGACCTCTCCTGCCCATCTGAACTGGCCTCTGAATTCTCCCTCTTTCGAATTATTACGCCTGAAAGCAGAAAACAAACACAATGATTATTTAATACCCAATATGCAAGATTCCCAACTTTCACGAACAAACCCTGACCATTCCCTGAGGAAATTAAGACCTCCAGGGCAATGTCTTTTTTCTTTCTTTTTTTGGAGGGGGATGTTTAGGCTATACGAACATGAAAAAAAAAAACACAGCAGACAATCACTTTCTTGTTAAATCAAATTTCCTGACATTTTCCGGACTGGAAACCCTAAATATGGCAGATGAGATAGAGCAAACCTCAATTTCAGCATGGGTGCACAACACCAATACAATATTAAAGCAAAACTAAAACTTGATATTCAAAGCAGTTCTCCATATCAATGGACATCTTCACAAAACAGCATTACTTTCAGCTTTCCCATTATTTTCAGGAAACAAAATTGTCTTGCAATTATGATCTGCTTCCAGTTTTACTGTTTGACCATTTTCATATAATGTTTGGACAGGAAACAATAACAGACTGACCACTTTTTTATTTGGGCCAATCAATTTCCATAACTTCTCAATTCTGAGCAATTTTTCCCTAATTTCCTTGACTTTTCCTAAACTGGGAAAAGGGAAAATGACACTCCATCTTTCGTTCATTTTCATGATGGCTGAAAAACCTGATGTTTGATGAAAGAGTAGTCTACATCAAGT
>WURT03154212.1:0-50553 GCA_009936505.3 Holothuria glaberrima | reverse complement strand
GGATTAAGCTTATATGAAAACGATGTTTCTGCTTTCCTTTAACTAAGGAATTAATAACTGACCAAGCATGCTTTGAGATGGTTTGTCGGGACGATAAAATATTTCTGTAATACGAGGCTCGGGCACATCGAATAATACGATGTAGAACACGCCGGTATGGGGATTACTTCAATTTGTTGTTGATGGTAGGGTTGTTCAAATACTTTCGATACAACATGTTTTTATGAGAAATTGACTTTTTAATACCTCAGGTAACCCATGGCTTATCATTAAACCTTTTTCCTGGATATTCTTTTCAGAGGAAAATAAAGATTATGATTCAAATGTAAAATACTATTTAGTTGATCATAAGTAACGTTGACATCAGCATTGCTATCTATAGAACTTTTATCAATAGATTTCATAGCCTGAATAAAGTGATCGAAGTTACGCTGATTGCAAAATCTAACTAGCGGTCTTTCTGCGTTACTTTGCTTATCGTTTCCTTCGATAATACAGAAATTAGGGAGATGATCACTGATGTCAGTGTACAAGTTACCAGAATAAATTTTATTGTGAATTAAGTTGAGAGGTAATTTGACAAAAATTTTCGCCAAATATGAAATGAAACAATTACTCACTTATTTCGTAAATGTCGTCACCATAACCGTTAGTTGGCGAGAAGACTATACTTGCGTCCTGGCCAGCTTTGACAGCAAATTCGAGGTAAAAGTTTTGAGAGTAAAATTGAGGAAAGTGCCATACGTAAGTCCCTGGTTCGTGGATGTCTTGCCTAGCGATTCTTCGACCTGAGCAAAAGGTAAGGTTTCATTAGTGTTTGCTGAATACTAATAATCACACCGGGATGAGTTTAAACTAAAATGCACAGCTTCTGCAATTATTCTTCATGTATAACTAATATAAGTATTTTCAATTGAGGGAATAAGTTCAAAATCACTCGAAAAAGCTACAGTTTTAACGAGATACAGAAAAGTTACCATCCATAACACAATTACATAATGTCGAAAAAGTAAACATTTAACTGAAAGCTGAGGCATTTATGCATGTGTCAGTGACATAACTTTATCATAGGTTAAATAAAAGCCAATCACTGCAGCTATTCAGTCCTCTATAGCAATTGCCAGAGTTGGAAAACAGAATGCATGTTTTCTCTGTTGTTTACAACAGAGTATGTACAGCACAGGGCGCATTAGTCAGAGCAATTCCCTGATCGGGTACCCCGGGAAGCCGATTTTGTTTGCTCAGCTCCTTAGCTTTTCAAACCATGTACGGATATGGCTGAACAAGGAATATGTCGTACAACCTGCTACAATCTGCTGATTTGGCGATGATTCATTGTTGTATGATATGTTAACCAGCGATGCGGACTCTCTTTGCTCAGCCCTTCTGCTTAACAAACTTTCAGATTGAACAAGGAATATATGCCGTACAACCTTTTACACACGCAAATGATATGTTGGCTCAAAACAGGGAAAGAAACTTTGGTATGGTTTATGTATCAGTGACAACATGTACAGTAGGTCTATGCACAACCTTGTAGTTCTTCTCTTGCATAGTAAAAGTAAATGAAATTACATGGATCCTCTTCTCCTTTTAAGCTTTGATATCCTGCAAAACCCTTATAAACATTGCTGCAAGTCGCTTCCCTGGCAGAACAAACACATGCGGGCTGAAAGGGTGTTATCAAATTTTACACTTACCTAAGGTGGGATTGAAATAGTCCAAAGGCACATAAAGCCAAGACTGAAGAAAATCTTAGGGTAATAAACCTATCATTTGAACACTGGGAAAATATTAAGAACATGACGGCCAAGACTACTGGTAGACAGTTTCATTGAGGAAAATCCTGAGTACACTTTTTGATGGAGCTTAATGAAGGAACTAAAGGAATGTCGTAGGGTTGGACGATATGAAAAGGATCCATATCGATATATCAAGATATCGCCAAAATGGATAAACTTGCTGTAGAAAAGGCTAAATGTGACTGAAATAAGCCTAAAAAAATTTACACCTTATTCTCTAAATAAGGACGAAATCGATGAATAAATACTGAAATTATAAACAGTTTCATCTATAAATTTTTTTAATTTATCGAAATTTCTGTCCCCAAAAGTCGGAGCTACCCCTGTAATCTGTCTATCAAGCAATTATTCCTTACATCGTCATATCGTGATAAGGAGTATTTCATATCACATATCGCGATATGAACTTCTGGCCACTTTATATCGATATATATATATATATATCGTATATCGCCCAACCCTAGTACATTGCCAAGTAAAACAAGTGGACCATCAGGAATACACAGACAAGTGAAGCTTCTTGTAAGTCATTCACCATGTAAAGGTTCTGATTAGAGCAACTTTTGACAGACTTACTATTTATTTCTGAAATTTCATAAGTTTGAATAAAACAGTTCTCTTAACCTTTTCAAAAAGGTGGTAAGGTCTAAGGATACTTAAGAGCACTTAATATTTCATCAAAAAGTTTGCAATGCATGTTTTTTAACCATAATATACTGCATACATTGTAGGGGTGATATCAGGGTTTGCCAGACGAGGAGCCAGGCTTCCCGACGGGTAAGCATAAGCCCCAACAAAAGTAATGGATTGCCAGAAGGTTGAGGAAGGTGCAAAATACGCCGAAAAGTTTAGGTTTCGGCGATGAAAATTTGGAAATTGGGGGATCGTTTGAAACAAATTTGAAAAATTTTACTTTTATTGAGGGCCATTTGACAATTTGAGGGTTTTTAAAACTATTTCCTTTGTAAGGTCAAACTCTAATGAACCGTCGGGGCGACTTGTCTCCGTGGGGGATCACATACTTCATGATACCCAGTTAGGCTCCTGACAAAATTAATAAATTTTCCAGACGGGGGACAGACTTCCCCGACGAGGGACATGACCTACCACGTGCACCTCCTCTCGCCACCCTTGATACATAAGCAATTGTCATGCTCAGTTGTTTTAATATGTTAAAGTCTATTGTTTCATCCTTGTAACTACTGATATCCTCATATGCCCGGTTCAACAGTAAGAAGACATATTGTAAGTTTTCTTACTTTTCGTTCGTCACTGACTCTTTGGATGATGTACGATACGTTGGCATGTTAACAAATTCTGTAAAAATTCTTACGTGTTACTTTAAATGATGTACTGAGAGAAAGTTTTTGCTACTGTTGTTTCATATTTAGCCTAACTTTGCATGGGAATGGTTAATGAGATTAGTTGAGGATACAATTGCAGTAAAAACTAGTTTGCGATGAATTTTGCAACAAGTAGGTCAGTAGGTAGGCTGCAGAAAAACTCTAAAAACCTTCACTTGTTTGTAAGTCTGCCGGGTTATCAGAGCTGAAAGAACAAATTTCGAAGTTCTACACTAGACAGGTGTTCTTGTAGAGAAAATCACCTCGAAAAGTCAGTACTTATTACGTGAGGGTGTCACTAGAAAGGGTATAGAATTTTGAAAGAGTTCCATACGTTCCACCGCACTAGTCTGTGTCGGTGATTGTGTTTACGGAGACATTTTTGGATGGCCCTTAATTGAGTACCAGGCTCTTATTTGTATGCCAAAATTCTGTTTGGTTGCTGTCCGTAGCTTCCTTAGGCTACACGATACGTTCAAAGCTTATCTAGTACTTGACGTTCTTGTGGACACTACCCCACTAAGTGACTGGCCCTGCCGAAAACTATTCGACGAACGGTGCAAAAGTGTAATACTGGTTTGAGCTTTGAACTTATAAAACTTTTAGTCCTGGTTTGGAAAACTTTGAAAAGTCTTGATTGCTAAACCGTAACATATTTTTGTAGACTTTTAAAGAGTATCCTCTTTCTTATTTTGTGTGTTGTTGTGCAGGCCTCGAATTAAGAATCGAGATGGGCAAGGCAATTTTTGGGGGCACATAAAAAATCGCTTTGGAAGTTTGTCCAAAACGCCGGGCACCAAGGCAGTTTTGATGAACCAAATAGGGAACCAAGGCAACTCAAGAAAGTCAGTCAGGGCACCAAGGCATTTTCTCGAAACAGTATTGAAATGATAAACAAGAGGCAGGGCACCGACGTCAGTTTCAAATGGGGGCAAGGCAGTTCATTGCCTTCGGTTGTCTCGACCTGTAGGGGAGGGGGGCATCACGGCAAATAGGAAGGGCACCGACGGCAGTTGCCGCCGGTGCCGTCGGTTAGTTCGAGCCCTGTTGTCGTGTACCCGAGTACAACAAAAGTTAAACGGAACCAAATTCCACAGACTTTTTTTTTTATCAGTGACATGTTGCAGTATAAAATTCTTAGCGAATGAAAGATAAATACTCACCCAAACCTGGCAAATAGAACTTCCACCAACTTTTGTTTTCAGATCTGACCCTGAAATATCGAATGTGGTGGCGATCTTCGTCGTAGCCAGAAGCAATCACTTCACCTGACCATTCATAGGCAATCTCCCAATAACCATGGCTCTGTCTGATGTAGAGGTACTGCCATTCTCTAGTGACGAAGGAAAACGTGCAATTACAAAGCCTTTTGTGCCAGGGCAGGAAGACACTGAAGATACCAGACTGTGATCCCACCCAGCTCACCAGTGGGGACACATAAAGTCGTGAAACAGTCTGGTCGCAGTCGGATTGTAGGTCTGTCACACACGGCGCAGATCCGACTACAACCAAATTCACTTACCTTGGTTATATATATATATATATATACATATATATATACATATACATATATATATATATACATACATACATCAGTAAAAGTAATGAAAAAGTGCATAATATTCATTAGGAAATTCAGCAACGTTTCGGGTCGTTACCCTTCATCTGGCGGCTAAATAATAACTGATCAGTAAAACTGTAAAAATGAAACAAACGAATGCGTACCTACACGACTCGAACGACGCGTGTGCGTTGACAGCGCTCGCAGAGCGTGTATGTACCCAAGACATTATAAGCATAGATTACAAACTTAAAATGGGGCGGTGACTCCTCATGGAGGTCAAAATATCGGGGCGGAAGTGCTGATCACTTCTCATTCGTTTTGAAAACAAACAGGCAAATGAATGTGTTACAAAATTATTAATACTTGCGATTTCCGAATATTGTTAATTTTAGAAATACAACTCCTCAATGGCTTCTACTTAAATAAGAAAAGTTATTTCTTAATCACGTGCATAGAGAACGAACGCGCTAGGTGCTTTCCGGCTGTGAGCGGGTGAGAAATTGAAAGCGTATATAAAAGTGCGTCACTCGAAGATACCCTGGAAACTAACCAATGAATGGCCATAAACTTGCAAACCCAGTCATTGTGCGTTCATTTTCAAGTGTAAATATGTGGAATGCCGCGATGAAGAAATAACTTATTCTTATGTAAGTGGCATTTATTGAGGAATGGAACTTCTTAAATTAACAATATTCCGAAGCAGCAAGTATTAATACTTTTATACTTTTATTTGCCTGTTTGTTTTCACAACGACTGAGCAGTGATCAGCACTTCCGCCCCGATATTTCTGCCTCCATGAGGAGTCACTGCACCATTTTGAGTTTGGAATCTCTGCTGATAGTATCTTTGGTTACACCAACAAATGCAGACAGCTGATTTGTGAACCAATTGGATACGCCCCCAAGTCTACTATACGCGCGTCCGAAGTCTACGTTGTGTGTGCAGTTTGCTTCTTTTTAGCCTACAAAATGACTGAGTCGCGTGACGTCATATTCATAAAGTCTATAGTGGGACTTCGTTTATTCAACACTAAACCACCACACGTTCTAACCAATTTTCTATTCAACAAAATGACGAGAATGCATTATGGCCTTGTAAAATTATTATGAAATTTATTGTTTTTATTTAAAACACTTCTAGTATTGGAGGAAGGAGAGCACAAAAATATTTAAAGACGAAGGTTCCAAGTAGAAGAGAATTAGAGAATATATATCAAAGCCAGGCTGGAAAGTAAGTAGTTTGCTTAATATAGGTGCTGTATGATTCAGATAACTAGAATCGTACTTTCCAATTTAAATGCTGGTCAAGCAAATCTCCAAAGAATTTAACAGTTGTAGTTTCCCGTATGTCCATACCATTGAGAGTAAGATTTAACTAAGGTTTTTTGAGTGGTTTGGATGGAAAATAACAAAATCGTTCTACAATCTTCATAAAAACGTAAGTCGTTTTTGAGGACAGAGTCAGGTACAGCAAGATTGCTACTTCAAAATAGCATACTTATGACATCAGCGTAGGGATAAAATTTCAGTCTTTGAGAAAAAGTAGGGAGATCATTAATGTTAATCAGGAACAGTACACCACATGAAATATGAAGATCATTGTCGACACAGCGACAGTTGTAAATATTTCTGTTACAAAAAGTCGGATTTTTATTCTTGAACTTATATTGTTCATTTTCTCTTTTCTTGCAAAATAAACATCCAGATGATTACTTATATCGCTCATTTAGATTTCTGGGCTGAGGGATAGGCAGACGTCAGTAATAAAGATGTTGTAAATCAAAGTTGCCGTATTTTTAGTGATACAAGAAGGCTTGGTAATAAATGGAAAAGCATGTTGAGGAAATAGCTGATAATATTTTCATTTCCACACTTCCAAAAATCAATGTTAAAATTTTCCAATAAGAAGAAATTGCTTTTTAGGAATTTATAATGGCTGTAAGTAATGACAAGTCCTCCATGCAAAGATGTTGTGAAGTTGAAGGTGGGCGATAAGTAACACAATTATGGAACCTTTCTTCCTTGAAATTCAAACTGGAAAGACGTTTCTATTAGATCATTTTTAATTTTAGAACTTAAATTTACTAATTAGCCTTAAAATATATAATGATAAACCAGTGGCGGATCCATATACCTAAAATGCTTCTCATATTGCCTGAAATGCCACCTTTCGTGTCTTACAAGTTGCGTCCAACAGTCTTTTCCGTATTTTAATAACCAAAAAGTTGTAGAAGAGATCTAGAAGAGGATCGAAAATATTTTTGAAGAATATAAGATCAAGCTACAATTCTTTTTGTATTTCCTATAACTATTTATTAGAGTTAAGGTGGCTGAAACTAAAGTTAATATTAGTGGGGCGACTCTGTCCATTATTAACACAATCCTGCGGAATTCTCATATAGAGTTATAAACGGATGTGATTAAATTTTTATTGAGAATTTCTGGTAGAGGTCAACTGCCTCTGCTGTCCCCCACAGTGTATGCCCTTGGAAATAGCAGTGAGGAAAGTGAATTAACTTACCCAGTGATTACACCTGGAGTGCTTTCGTCTACAATCCATTGTCTGCCTGGTTCCTTAAGAATACAAGTGTTCTTATTATTCGATGCCCCAATCACTGAAAAGTATTACAGAAAAAATCCTTTATTATAACCTTATAAAATCAAATTTCCAAGTGAAACAAGTATTCAGAATTCAGAATACAATTTCGTTTAATTTACAGAGAAATACATGGTTTCACAAATTGTGCATTACGTCGTTAGTTCTTTCAACATTCTTTAGACATATAACAGCAGTTCAGAACATGGTTGAAAGTTTCAAAAAGATTATGAGAGTAGCATAATTTAATTTATGGTAAGCAAAGAGAAGCCTCTTTGCAATCTTAAGAGTAGTGCTGAGATGGTACGTAAATACAAACGGAAGAACAGCTGAGACGAATATTCAGTGGACGGCAAGTTGAACGGAGGTTTCTGTCCTGAATCTCATAGAAGGTATGTTGTCCTATTGGGCAAAGCGGGTTTGTCTTTTGTAGATAATAGTTGTGATGATAAATCAGAATTGTGTTTGAAACTGACAGGTGAAATGAGACGCAAAGATACACTTCAAGGTGTCCATTAGCCAATCAAGCATTTCCGGGAAGAAGTAAATTATTGTACATCACTTTAAACAAAAACATAGATCTTTACCTTGAAAGCTGCTAAAGCTTGAAATTATTTTACAAACTAGAACGTATTTCTCAATTATGACCTTTTACATATTGAAGGATATTTAGGATGCCGCACTCCAAATTAAAAAAAAAAATCCCAACATCATTACTTTCTAGAAGTATGTAATGATGTATATTCGTGTGTTCTAAATCTGATAGATTGACCTTAATCATTTTTCAAAGTGAAATAACTAATTATCATAATTTCCGGGGAAAATGTTAAGAAAGCTTACACTTCTTGCGGTACCGTTCTACATTAGTTGATCCCATACACCAGCTGTAACTGGTTATAGGTAGCCCTAAAATTTAAGTTACATTTGACGCTTTTGAAGTACTTCTTGATTGGGCAAGTTTTCTAAAATAGATGAATGAATTCATTTTATACACAGTAGCCGCAGATAGACCTTAGCCCTTGAAACATCTAACATTTACATTTGTCTTATTACATAGGGCGTATGCTGAACCAAAATAAAGATTAACTCACTGACTTCGTAATATTCGTCAGAGTCTTCAGCTTTAGGGTAGAATCGAACGTAAACTGTGTTATCTGACTTTACTTTAAATCGAAGATACCAACAATTTTCGTCGCCATCAAGAAGTCGTTCAAAATCACTATAGTCGCCAGGCGCCAGATCGAATTCTTTCACGATTTGAGGATCGTTATATTCCTTTACGTCGACGATAGCTACATTTCAAGAAATGAAGCAGGAAACAAACATACTCATAAAAATGTTAATTAGTTAAATTAGTTAAAAACGGTGTTTTGTAGAATTAGTTAATCTGACTTGACTAATTTATTTTCAGGTTGCAGAAATCAAATCGAATCACCTCGTCATTAATTAGTACTAACAGTCACAGCTTTAAGCGTTGAAATTGGTACCCCTAGTTCCGCAATGCCCTTTTTAACACGCAGGAAAATATGTTTAGTAACAAACAAAATACCATTATTTGGTTTTCAGAGGACGTACACGTTTCGTTTATCAATTTCAACATCTCCCTTGGTGCAAAGACACAACTTTCCCTAAGGTGGTAACATTTGCTATTTTGGGGGCAATTAAGTAACATTTTTGCATCAAGTGGAAGCATTTTGAGGTGAATATGGTACCATGGAGTTGTAAGAGTGACGCTTTTTCAATTTTTCCTGTTTTATTTGAAATAAACGAGTTCGATACAAAAGACTCAAAATTCGGGCAGGAAAGTTTGCCCTATCAACTGACCGATTAAACAAATTTTCTTATAAAAAACAACCCCTTCGAGTGACTGTCTTCCATGTTTTTCAAAGAAACGTTCCCCCATTTAAGCTTTTCCAGATAATCTTTAAGAGATTTACCTTTAAATTAGCATTTACTTCCAGGTAAATTACTTTTACCAAGCGGCAGTTGACGTGAAATACCACGATAGTAATGTTAAGATTACATGTGCTTACAGGGTCGTAAATACGGGGATGTGGGAGGGGGTTGTGACATCCCCAGTGAAAATCAAAAGTTGGTCGCCAAAACGTGGGTCTCAAATCCAGTTCAGTGTGCCTTTGTAACAGTAGACCAGACATGAACAACACTTAAAGTGCAAAAAAGCAAAAAAAAAAAAAAAAAAAAAGAAAAAGAAAGAAAGGTCATTGAAGATTCGGATCTTACAGCTGTGTCAATGGGGGTCCGGCGGTCTCCAAGAAATGCAGTTGGTTACAAAATAGTTCCCCCCCCCTACGAATTCATGTACATACGCCCCTGTGTGCTTACTTCTATAGGGGAGATCTCTTATTTTGCTTCACCTTTTCAAATTTTGTGTCACATCTACATTAATAATATCATTTGTTCTGTTACTACAGATCAGAAGCGTGTAATATTTATAAAGCAAAACTCGCCCAACGTTATTTAAGGGGAGATCGTAAACTTTAATATACAAAAGACGACCATTTGGAATGAAATGAAAACAAACATCACGTAAACAAGACAGATTGACAGGAAAAAAGAACCTTCATAACCAATTACATTTGTTGTATATGGAAGATATATCTTGATATTTAAAGTTTTTAACTGAAATCTCCGAGTGCAAAGTTAGTAATAAAAGTTTAGTTTACTCACCCGTAGACACAGCTACGAACGTCAGGAACAGCGCTACGATTATCCTCATTTTGTGTGATAGCGATCGCTGACTACAAAAGTGTAAGAGAAAATACGATAAAAATATATACAAGATGAATTAAAGACAACTTACGCTTATTAAAATAAATTATTAGGAAACAAATCCATCAATACCTAGAACTATTTTACGAATAGTAAAAACGGTCATGTTTACCTGGGAAGATCCTGATAAAAACTGTTGCAACTGAGGTGAGAATCGTTTTTTTAAACTCAAGCCAAGGTCATTATAGAACAGACGGACAGGTGAAAAAAAGGGTAAGAGAAATTGACTGGATTGATAAATTACCAATGGAAAGACTTCAATTCGGTGCTTGTTAAAGAAAGAATGTTATGTTTATATAACATAAGCTCTACCTAGGTCAAGAGAGGTGATATTAAACATTCCTTCAGTCTAGCATCAATGGTTTAAATTAGACTTCCATGGGGCTTTCATTGGAAACACCAACCCATTGCAGGTTTGGGTAACACTTCATGGCACACGTCACCTACAAATTACGTAGCATACTTAGTCACACTAGATATCATATTAAATTGGTGAAGTGGCAATAAAGAATGAGGTGACCAATTCAACTTGAATGATTCAATTTTCAGTAGTACTTTTCAAAAGACTGTTAAGTTGCTTTCTTTACAAAAGGTTGATTCTTTCAAGGAAATTTCTATTCGAAAGAACATTCATTAAGCTGAAAAGTCAAGCCCTACTCATTTTCAGTAAATTAAGTACACTCTAAAACCCTTATCAGATCAAATGTGCACTAAACCGTAATCTGATCACAAATTTGATGAAATAAGGCTCATTTTGACCCGGAATTGTCTTTTTTCCCTTTGTTGGGAGAAACTACTAAAGTATTGGATCAGGTTTTGTTTGTATGCCTATTTGATCAGTCCCAGCTTCAATTTGACCCGGACATGTTTAGAAAATAAGCCAAAACTTGATCACACTACTTTAATTTAGAACGGTTACAGCTGTTTCACATGAGAGTAATTGCACGTGACAAAGCGATGTTACAAAATTGATTTGTTGCACATATATGCAAGATCTATTATTTTTACACCATTTCATTGTAAACTATTTCCTCTTTGCCCTTGCCATTTATAGTTTCCTCGCCATATGCTACTGCAAAGGTCTTGAACTTAAGAGCTACCAAGAACTAATAACGTACTTTTCCAAAAATATAAAATAATAACTACTTTATGTACACAATTTTCCTTGGTTCTCACTTTTGCATTTCATTTTCATCCCTGTTCACTTCAAGAATGTTTCGTTGCCGTTAAAACAATGAATATTTGAAAAAGGGACATTTCCGGAAAGTTTCCGGCAACGTAAGTAATTAGGAGGTTTGCGACCATGACTTCGTGTCCATGGAATGCCAATGATCCTACAAAGGTTGAAGCATTGATAGGATGACACCTTGAAATATGCACATTGGTACATTGGTCGCGATTTAAGCATACAAAATTTACAAAGAATGCATAAAACAGTGACAATAATTTGCAAGGAAGACTTACCGTGTCAGCTTCTGCTTGTCCATCGAAATGTTTCTAATCATTGTGCAATATAATAGGGTGAAAATACAATTTGATTTCCTTTTAACACTTCAGGCATAATCTGAACCATTGTAATAAGATCACTTTGCTCATGTCTCTGTATTTTCCAGGCATCGAGCACCAACAATATGTGATACAATATGATAAACCTTTTACTGTTTAAGTATATATTCAGATTTTTTTACATTTGTAAAAATTCATACAATAAATACACTTTTTTCTAAAATTAAACTACATGAATATTTCCTTCTTGCTGACTTACGGAAGAATGGGCAGAACCTGCAGGGACGAACCTGATGTTGGTTTTAATTATATACAATGTCCTTCGCCAGATGCCAAAATGGGACAAATTAAAGGATTGAAGCTGAAAAAGGAAAACTCTTTTCCTGGAAGGATTAAAGAACAAGATTAACAGACACAGTCCTTTTTTGCCTTCCACTACTATGGTAAACAAACACACTGAAAGCAGAAAGTGTAAAACGTGGTATTTTCAGTAGCAAGTGATTATAAATACCAAAAGTAGTGACAGTTCGCAGACCTTGGTTTGTCAAGGTTATGATGAAACAACTTTAAATAATAGATCCAGGTCCGTGTGAAACGAGTCAATATGGCTAAATAATTTCTCGCTTACTTGCAAGCCTTTAAGTAACAGCTGTTTATTATTAAAAATTAAAGTTGTATGAATTAACCTACTAAAACCTGAAATCATGGTCTAAATATTGTTTTGACCTACCAGAGATACCAAATGTACTGTAGACATGGGTTTCATCACACACACACTTTCTAACATGGTAACAAGAAAATATTCACATGTTTGATTCCATTGCTTACTATGGCCAATTACATTAAATATAATTCAAACGTTGTAGAAGGGGCCATTTAATGGATTACATTCTTGGGGACGCCTCACAGATTATCTCGAGGCCAAAGCCTTCAACCGTCTTTTAGCTTGCCCCAATCTCACGCTGCAATTTAAATAGTTCTGATCAAGGTTAAGTCCCTCAACACCACCACTTCTGAGAATTTTGTTGACGCTCTTGATTATGGAGGATGGGTTGGACAACCGTACAGCTTGTAAGAAACGCAGTCTACCCAGTCATTAATTTGGAGCCATTTAAAGTGTATTTTTTCTATAAAACCGAACAGCTCAAAATCAGACTCAAGCTTTGATGGTGTGTTTTATAATTTAATTCCATACATTCAATTCATTACAATAACCGGATTCGCCTAAGGTAATATAAATCATTCATGACATGTCAGTATATGTAAGCCAATCCTCTTATCAGAGATTGTTTATTCATAAACCATAGATACTGGCTTTAGGTTATGTTGAAAAGTAGCATAGGATTCTTCCTAGTTTTCTGAAAAGAATAACACTGGTATTGTGTCAATTTTCACTCGACTCTGGAAACATCATACATGCGTTGGACAGTTGGAAATCTGCATGTTCATGTAGATGGGTACATTATCAGAACTTTTCATGCCGTGATTGGTAATCCACCATCCACATTTGGAAACACCAATAAAAGCAATGCGTTCTTGTGACAACCTCTGTAACAGATGTTGCATAGTCGTTCTTACTCAAGAAAACAATTGAACTGTCTCCAATCTAAATAACACGTTGTCGATTCATCTTGATATTTAAGTTGACCAGCCTGCAACATTTTATACATTTCAAGAGAAGAAGATGAATTCATTCATATCTATAGCTAAAGTGAAACAACTAAGGGGCTTCTTTAGGTAAAAGAAATGACCAAGTTGATAAAATAATCGAATTTCTTCTTGTAAAATCTAACTAGTTATATGCTGCCAACTGTCTGCCCCATCTTAAGTTGCGTTATGAAAGTATACTGGAAACGAAAAGTTCCAAGCTAGGTTAAGTTGTGTTTTGACCGTATATCAGTGTCCTGTCATCGTGAATTAATTTAATCCAGAGGACGGTAAATACCACGATCATGGCAGAAACCTGTTTGATTAGGACCATGGCTGCTTTTATCTTCGTTTCCAAGTTAAGTCAAATAATGCTTTGTTCGTCATGTTCTCGTCAAAAAAAAAACCATTCGAGAAATCGTACGAAGTCAGTAAGTAATGCCGCCCTTAAATTTATTGCCTTTTGATACGCATTCATGCAACATTTTTCCCTCGAAATATTTGGTAAATACAATGAATTAATAGCATCAGCCATGAATTTACTTTTACATCTCATAGTTTGAAACTGATTTCGCTAGAATGCAGAAGAATTGTAAGATCACCCTTTAGGATAAAGAGTAACACGAATCTATAACTTACCTTTCCCGGGATGTATTGTAAATTTATTTGTTTTCTCCATTTACATTTTCGCAGTTTCTAGGTTTCTGTAACCGTTCTGTCTACAATTTACAGATTAATGCAAATTGATTAAGTTGACTTGGAGAAAATGATTGTTAGAAGGTGGCTTATGTGAATATTTCTGTAACTAAATAATACTTATTTCTCGATAACGCGGGAGAAATCACAGAGACGAATTCAACATCAAACATATTTTTCTATTTTTAGTTGGAAAAGAGCTTGGTGTAGAAAGATGAAGCAATAAAGATTGTTGTCCCAGTTATCTATGAATAAACGAAATTGAACATACTGAACCTTCACCGTCTTTTGAAGAACTAAAAGGGGGATGTAAAAATTCTTTCGCGAGTCATACTATTTTCTTGCTTCCATTTTGAATACACACCTTTGGGATCACATATTTCATTATCAATTAATTTATCAAAGGTTAAATTATTTGGAGAGTGATTGAGAGGAAAATTTCTTGTCGGAGGGTACTATCATAAGGGACCACATCAGGTGAAGTATATAGGCTGTTTTCCAGAAAGGGATCAGTGGTGCGAACTAGTTTGAAAAGTTTGTCCTTCACGGTTTTGGAATCGTCTTCTTCAAAGGGATTTGAAGAATTTCTTCTCCTACCCAAGTAATATTTCCATGACTGTACGCATGCCATTCAGTGCTGATACCATTGTTACTAGTCTGAGGTAGATTGGTTGATCGGTTTGCGGGAACGTGTGCAACTGCGTCTCGTACATTCTACAGAATAGAGGATTTTGACGTTGCCCTTAGACGCGTGAATTAGTTGAAATTGGTTCAAATGTTGACATCAACTAACATTGCACCGTGGGATTTCTCTCTGATATACCTAATATTCAAGAATGGCGCAACTCTTTAGATGTTAAACATTCAACTAGGTATGCAAAAGGAAAATGTGGAGGGTTATGCCGCGGTGTAAGATTCTCCCTCATATGTACCCTGCTAACTTTGGCAGCAGGTCTTAAGCTTTCAAAGTATTAGGATTGTAGGAGTGAGGAAGATAGTCATCCACCTACAAGAAGAGATTAAGGGTTACATGATGACGCTTCTCAAGAAATTATATTCAGTCCGAAGTTAATGCCTCAGAGCATGACGTTATGTAAACTCTACATAACTGTAGGTTAAATAAACAGATTTTTATACAAAGAAACAGAGGGGTCCCCGGGTCCATAGGCCAGGGTTGTAACAAAGTTGTTTTTTCTCAAGTCAAGTCCCAAGTCATTTAACTTTAAGTCAAGTAAAGTCAAAAGTCATTTTCACCCTTGACAAGTCGAGTCACAAGTCATAATTTTCAAAAAGAAAAATTAAGTTTGCCTATAAACTAGACTGCAGGTCCTAGATACAGTCTAAATATGGAGACTAGGTGGTAGATCTTGAAAAGTTTCAATCCAAAAAAAGTCTCACGTTGACATTTTGTTTTGAAAGATTTACGAAATATGATCTGTCCATACTTAAGAAACATCCAAGCAACAACTTCTCAGAACAAGAGCAATCAATGGATCAGATAAGCTTTAACCACTCACTCTTACTAGCTAAAAATATATGAAAGGGAAATGTTGTGTTTGTTTTACATATAAATTTCATATTTTAAACCATTATTCATAGACACAGAATGACAGACAGTTCAAAATTAGGTAGTACGGCAGCTGTTTTCAAAAAATAAGGCTCTCACAGAAAGAAATTCAAGTACTTGTTGCACAAAAATATTTTATTTACCCAAACTGTTAAACATTTAAATAATGAACACCCACAACTGTTGTAATGCATAACATTTAGAGGAGATAAATCTATTTCTGCAGTTTATTGGTGACGGATACTGAACAGTTTAATAATGATTAAAATTATCCCCTTTGTATATCATGTTGGTGCATTTTAAACGCAATATTTCCAAACTAAGTTCTAATGGAAATAGAATCGTTTTAAAATAAAGAGGGATTTCCCCAAACACAACACCACTCAATTTTTTTGAGTTGAATAGGTACCCGGTATAACACTGATAACAGCATAATGTGTCAAACTTTTTTCAAGTGGTGATAGGTTTCTTTGAACCTGTGTAAAGGCACACATTAAATTGACTGTATGCTTAAAATGGTGAAAAAGTTGAAGTATGCCTGCTATTTCCCTAAAAGGTTCATGAAATTTTTTTATTGAATTATACTACCAAAAACATTTCAGAAATTTTCTGAAAACCAGGGTTTAGCATGCCATGACTCCCTGTCATCAAATTTGGTATGCTTAGTTTGTGGTATCAGGAAGATTTCGTGCGATCTACAGGTCAAGCTGGATCAGACAAACGCAAGAGAACACCAAGCATAGAATAACGTTACACAGAAGAATGTTCACAAGTTTTGCTCTTTCAAATGTTTTAATAGCACAGATAAGCTACATGAGCTTTTCGTTCCATTAAAATTTGGCAATTCAAAGCATGTGCGATATTGCAAACTTCTTTCAGTGGTAGTTCATTTATTTTCAAATTTGGGTCGTTGATATAGAACACCTCTTTCCTAAATTCGAAAATGGTAGTACTTCTACAACAGACGGAGTCAATGTTATTGGGATATTAGCTTCGAATATGGTAAAGTGATTGTGTCTGCTTAAGACAAAAATATCTATCACGTTCGACATGTCATGGTTATGATCTGAAATAAGAGTAGGTGGAAATTCTACCAGCCCAGTCTAGGTAGAATTGAATAATCCTTGCGTTCTCTATTTTGTAGAAACGGGAATTGATAATAAAGCTACGGGCTTACATTAAAAACCAAGGAAAGGTCGTTGTAGTTTAAGTAAGATGCAATTATTGACAATCTTAGATAATTGAAAGGTTTGCAGTAATAACTGTTATTTTAATAATAAAGAAATTCTTTCGAATTTACTACTTAGACAGTTATCCCGAAAAAGCGTTTCTGTCATATGACATTGATAGGTATTATTGGGATACGACTCTGTGGGGTTTCCTTTTTGCCATAAAAGAAACTAGGCTGTGGGGATCAAAAACGTTTACTTCTTGTTCTGCTTGGGGAATGGAATGGTGAAGAAGAATGCACCATTAAAGCAAGGAACTCCATTTTCAACAATCCATGCTATGGCACTTTTAAGTATCTTGAATTTGAATATTCTTGTTGCCAATGCGACTAAAATATTGTTCTCTGATTTTCTTTCAAACGCATAATGACAACTTTGCTTCAAACCAAATTAATGATTTATCATTAATATCTCTTCTGTGTATTATTAAATGTGTAAACAACTCCTTCATGCCGTCTTTTATTCATTCTTTGTTCAATTGTCGTTTACGTTCGAAAATAAGTGTTATAATAAACGTTGGATGCAAGGTCGGAAGAAATAGGAACGTTTGAAAGAACAAACCTTTTCTGCCAAATATGCTGTAAACGGAAAGAAGATATTAGATTATTTTACTGAAAAACTAATGATAACAAAAATGTTAAGAATTTTACCTACTGAATGCTAGATAAGGTAACGTTCTATTATACTATTTTTGTTTTCATGACTTATCTTGGAGAATCACTATTGTTTTTACACTCTAACTGTGATGGGAAGTGCTTTTTCATAGTGCATTAACTTGCAATTTTTTTAATTAACAACAAATTGAAGAAAAATAATTCCGTCTCCAGGTATTGTTAACTTTACGATCAACTTCTCCGTGACTTCACATTCAATTTGTTTGACATAATACTCTCTTAAACGTTTAGAGTGAAAGGTCTCTCTTTTAGACTGAATTTTGGGACCAATCTAAATTTGGATTGAAAGATTTCAGGCTTAATTTTAGATTCGTCCCTAATTTTACTTTTTTAAGAATTAGAGAGTAGGTCTACTGTAAACTATCTTGTACAGATAGTGACGTAAACGTATTGGTACACGTACATAATTATTTCGTTGTTTGTCAGGTACCTTGTAAACGGCGCGAGAGCCAACATGCAAGAAAGAAAAAATAAGAAAAACTATTCCTGTCTTTGATCCTCAAGTACACCTAGGTCGTCTCTGACTAGTATAAAATATAACGTCCATCAACAGATTAACTAAAAAGGCAGAAGCAAACGAAATTCTGTCTCCAAACTAAACTATTACAAATAAGGCCCTAGCCCCTTCTTAATCGCTGCTCTTGCTGTTTAATATGCTTTAAAATGTTCACTATCAATAAGCAATCTTATTTTTGTAAATCCCTTCGCCACAGTCTTTTGTACAAACTTATGCCAAATCTTATCAGGAAAATAAGGTTTAAGGGCAGCAGTTTTACTAAAAATTCAAAAGTCTGTAGTTCTCATAGATCCATAAGATTCATATTTACGTTTGAGTTTCACTCTTTCCGAATACTCTTGCCTACAAACCAAACATGTACGCTCTTGGTTTTTGAAAACTACAAAAAATTCAGTGCATAGTGTAAAATGAGTCTGTGTTCTAACTCTGCAAAATATATTTTCTTCGCTTTTGTTGTCTTTTTACCTTGTTTTGACGAACTTAAAATACAATTGCATGCAAAAGTAATATTGCGTCCAGGTTATTTTTGATGTCGGAAAATTTCAAAGTATGTGCGATATTACGGTTGAGGCTACATGTGCACGTATGTCGCATCAATTCGTTAAATCCCGGACGAGTCAGAGATAAGGGTTTACTGTCCTCCATTCCATATTTCTCTAGGTCCTCTGCTTGGAATAGTGTCAACTGATGGGAGTAAAGAGACTGTTCTTTAAACGCTCCACTTTTCAAGCAAGTATTTCCTCGTTATCGATGTTTAAACGAATACCAGAAATTAGCTTAATGTGCCTATCGGGGAACACGCCTGAAAGTCTTGTTGATATTTCCAAATTCAATCTCTTTCTTGGAGATTACACTTGGGAATCAGAGAAATCGAAAGGAAAGGGCTTGTGGTTCTTTTTTTTAATGATGAGAGACTGGTACAATAATATGTTTGTAAAACAAACAATACTAGTGTGTACCCTGGAAATTGTAAGTCTAATAATCGGATCTTCGGTTATGTTATCTACTTAGAAAACTCACACAAATAGTAAAACTACTGTCGTGTATATCCATCTAAGGGCAATCGCCGACAACGCTCGACGATGCTGTCCATCTTATCATGGGGGACTTAAACCACAGTGAAATCGATGACCTACTGCCTATGACAATACACTCTAGAAACTGTTGAGTTAACTTTTACCAAGGTTAGTTACGTATGCCTCCTGTTAAACTATTGGGCAAAAAATAACCAAGTTGGTCAAACTTTTGCACTCGTTGGGTAGAGCTTTACCAAGCAATGGGTAGTTTCGTAACCAACTTTGGTAATGTTTTACTAAATAGTTTAGCAGGAGGCTTACGTTACCAACCTAGGTAAAAGTTTACCCAACCCTTTTTCAGAGTGCCACACTCACGATGTTGATCTGCTTACAAGAAATAACTCGGCCCTGGGTATGTGCTATGGTAATGTTAACGGGGGTAAGTGCAAAGTCAAAATTCTGGACTTGCTCGTTAGTTCTGATCATCCCATTGTTTCTATGTTGACAAGGTATCCATCTGAATAGACAAGGTCCGAGCCCACTGTGAAGACGCAACTCCGCTGGTACGAAGAAGCAGTTGATCAATTTCAAGGACGTTTCGAAAGCACTGACCTACACGTTTCTGACCATCCAAATACAGGATTCCACAATGGCTATCACTGAGTACATTTTGCCTTGGGTAGATTTTATTGCCCCGACAAAATCTTTTTTCTTTAAAACAGTAAACCCTGGGTTTCAAAAAAGTTAAAATCTCCCAGTGTATATATATATATACGTATATCAGTGTATATATATACATATGTATATATACATATAGTGAGAATCTATATATTAGGAGATTTACATATGTATGCATTTATATATATATATAAACAAACACACGCACATATATGTATATATATATATTTCACTGTATTCCACCAATTTTCAGGAGAGGAGCGGCCACGCGATCGCGAATAACATTGATTCTCACACAAATATATGATTCTTCCCTGCCAAAAAGGAAAGAATGTGTGTAACTATGTATGATTGGGGATAATCGGGGACATAAGCATTTTTTCTTCAGGCAAGTGTGGATACACCTGCAAGTGGGGATATCTCTCATTGCCAAATGCAAAATTTGCCATGAAAATGGATTTTGCACCTTTCAAAGATGTTTCTCAATAAGTTTGAGCATTTTTGGCGTTTTCCCTATTTTACATGATGTGAACCTATCATTTGCAAAAACATCATGGGTTGTCGTATGGGTATGTGTGTATCCGTGTAGTACGTGTAAATCGGGGACATGAGCCTTTTTTCCCTAGTCAACTGTGGATACACTCTAAACGGGGATATCAACATTTTCATTGTTAAAAAACTGTGTCACCGATCGACGCCAATTACTTGTATGTATGTGTGAGGAAGGCTGCTTTCCCAAATGGGGATCAAGATCTTGTCAAAGTTAACCCCGTGAGATAAAGAAATCTGTAAAGGTAAAGAGATGTAGAAAGAGCACGAAAAGGAACTGGAAGGTAAATATGAGGGGGCAATGCGAAGGCAGCCTGACAGGTGGTGCAGTGTAACCGGATATAAAGGGGAAGGGAAGTAAAAATTGGACCAGTTAGAACGGGACAAAAGCTTGGCAATGACATAAACGATTTTTATTGTAGATTTTATGTAAGAAACGATGAATGTGTTAAGGTGCTTTCAGACCTAAACCGAATCTGCTGCATTTTGCGGGCGGGATCCGCAAAGCAAATGGCTTGTACGTTACGTATTTCTATGAATTCGTTCACACAGAAATGTGGTCATAACCCCGGTTCCTAAGACAAGAGTTGTGACTTACTTAAACAACTATCGTCCCTTATCACTTACATCTAATACTTTGAATGTCTGGAAAAGGTGATTCTTAAAATTTTTCTGCCTGAAAAAATGTTGTTATGGACAAAGATCAGTGTGCCTATTAAAGCAAAAGAGGGTAGATGACGCCATACTTGCCTATTTGCACAGGGTCCTGAAGTACCTACACTATGGCAAAGTATGGATGAGGTCAGTCTTTCTCGATATTTTGAGTGTTTTGTATACTATTAAGAGAAGTATATTGCTACAAAAACTACTGAAGATGCAGGTTAACAGTAAGTTATATTTATTAAAACAATAAATTATTACTATATTTTAATAAACAATATATTATTATAACAATAAAACTGTACTCCGGGTCTATTCATGTGGTCTTTACCTCCTATGCATAAAATGGGTGATTTCACATCTGACATGCATGTCGATGACACCTCTGCCTTTGTTGCGAAAGTACAAAAGTTTGTTGGTTGTTGCAAAAGAAATTGTAAAGGAAGAACTAAAGAACTTTTGTAAGATTTTAGGTTGTGAAAATTTTATTCATGATTGTCCACCTATCGAAGAGAGAGAAGTTGAGAGAACAGAAAATATAAGCATCTGGGAGCAAATATCGATAATGAACTAAGCTGGAAGTGTATTAATGTTTAGTATAATATGTTCCTGTAGCAGTGTGCCTAGGTAAAGGTAAGAGCTGGATAGAGTAAGTCATCTGGACGATGCATAAGCTCAGGCCTTCCTTTTCTCTCATAAAAAATAATATAACATATTAAAAGACAATACTCACCCATTTCATAACCTCACTATGTTTAACAGGTTGGGCATTTGGTAAAACCGTCTCAAGAACGGGTACCTTCTGTTACTCATTCCTTCCTGGAATAGTTCACTTATAAAAGTCGCTTGCCAAGGATTCTAATCATTGTGATATTTAAGCCATTGTCTTATCCAGATTCGTGTTTTACCTTCTGTTTTTACTCATTGATTTCTGAGTTTACATTTCTTTTTGTTACTCGCTTAACTTCTATTTAAATGCGTGATTACTCTTACTGTCCTTGTTTTATCTCCTTATCTAACTTTTTCTCTTCTGTCTACACCTTTCTTTTACCCTCTGTGGCTTTTACGTGTTTTCGGTATGTTTTCTATTATTTATTCTATCATTTTTTTTTATTTCACTCTTGTGATATACATTGGTCCACTTTTATTGCTGTGTACTGTATTCATTATTTTTACATTGTTAGTGACTTGAACTGTCGAAAATTTCCGGTTTTTAAAAGGACAACATAAAGCCCTGGTCACTACATAGCGATTACCTTTCTATAGTGCGGTGGAGCGAGAGGTCATACCATAACTGTATTAGTGACAGACATGGTGTCCGTTATATGCTAACTTTATAAAGCCAAACAAATTAAGTACAGCAGGCTACAAAGACGGACAATGGAACCTCGAGAAACATTCAACACAATCGCTGCAGTCTTTATAAGGGTTTCAATCATCACAACCCCTTCTTTCGAGGAACAAATAACGTCAGTTATGATGCGTGTAAAAAACTTTGACGCCATTTCAAAACTAAATAGCTGACTCCTGAATCTAAAAAGCCTCTAAATGCTTCTATAAACAAACTACGCAAGCTAAACGTATCAGGAGTCGACCATTTAAAACAAATGAAGGCTAGCTCTTACTTTCTATACATCAGCACTTAATTCACATTGTGAAGCCATATAGTTGTTTGTACTACAGAATCGGACTCTTCCTATAAATCAGAGTACAACAAACAGGCTTAGGTCTACACAGTTTACACAAAATACAACGTTCAATGTTAAACTGTATGTATACAGTGGTTGTCTGGCCCATTTTAACCTGTACATCGTACGGAGTCCTCCTGATACCACAATCTAAGTATTCCAAATTTTAAACACTAGTTACCACTTCCAAAGCAACCATTACAAAACAACAATTGTATACTTACACCCACCTGTCCACAGTATGAAACAACATCGGCTTAGAATGTGCACCATTTGCGAGGCGTCAGGGGAGACACAACATATTTCGTATGTCATTGCTTGTGCTACCTGCAAAATTTAGCCTAGGGCAGATAATCCCTCAAAAATTAATCGAAAATGGGGAGGGGGAATCGCCCAAACCATAAAATTTCACGAGCTACGCGCGTGACGTCTACATACGTGGAGAAAGTTGAGTGCTTATGGCCTATGGTAGAGTTGTTGAGTCGAGTCGCTGACTAGAACTCGAGTCTGACTCGAGTCGCACTCTTTCTTGACTTGCGACTTGACTTGACTTGAAGACAAATGATCTGCAACCTGATTTGACTTGGCAACTTTAAATGATAATGTTGTGGCTGAGTGTAGCATAAATTTCTTCACCTCAAAATTAAGTAACAGCAGATTGCAAACTTTCTCTTCATGTATTCTAGATTGATTTGTTCTGCGACCGAGACGGATTCTGAAAAGTTACTCAGAGGTAAAAAGGTACAACTGTAATGTAGCACTTAAATTGAAACAATCATTCAAACCCATGTGATATACCTTTCAAGGCCAACCCTTTATTTATAGCACATTTCGCAATTGTATTTGGTTTGTGTAAATCAGTACCTTCTAATTTTTTCGGCTTATTGCAATTGGCACGGCTGCTTGCACAGAAAGGAATTGAGAAAGTTTGAAAATAGGTGTATTAAATACGGTCTTTGTATGTGTGGATCAGGGAATACAAATCGATGCGTGTTCACTATTTAATGAAAAAGCTGAAACTGAAAGCAATCGTAGAAGGAGTGATGAAGTAATGGGATGTGAGCGTCCTCCCCATGAAAACGACCCAATGGAACGCTGTAAAACGCAAGTAACGCAACTTCTTGGCATCTAACAATCAAGAATAGGTCACAAACGGCAAATGCTTTCATGAAATTAAATATTTCATATAAGGCACTGCCCTCTTTGCAGTTCCGGAATAGGGTAGACAGTAATGATTATTCATCAGTCAAATGGCGTGAAGAAGGGGTCAGGGATTCTTCAAAGAAAAAACTTAAGAAATTAACATTTACATTGTTCGATGCATTCTGCTGACATCTGGTAAATGAAATAATTTGCGAATATTTCAGTGTACCTTAAGGAGGGTTAATTTTTGTTGACCTCATTTTGTCTCCAATTTATGAACAATTTTTTCGAACGCATTGTTGGAAATATTTAATATCTTCTAAAGCTCCAAAGTATTTAAAGAATATAAGTCCTAAGAGGCTCCTGCTGCCCTTAGCATTTTCCCGCTCCTCATGAATATCAAATTCCCCCATCATCAATAAATGTCTATATTTATGTGCCAACGTACGGTCCATCATAATCATACACGCAAGCCTTGTGCGATGAGAGGAAACCATGGCATCTTAAACGCTACTTTTCTGAAATTTTCTGGAATCTTTTTGAAAGTATAATTCAATAAAAAAAGTTACATGTATCTTTTAGGTGAATAGCAGGCATACTTCAACTTTGTTACCATTTAAAGCATAGAGTCAGTTTAATGGGTGCAATTACGCAGGTTTACAGACAACTTATCACCACTTGAAAAAAAAGTTTTACACATTATGCTCTTATCGGTGTTATGCCGGGTACCCATATAACTCAAAAATATTGAGTGGTGCTGTGTTTGGGGGAATATCCGTCTTTCTTTTAAAACGATTCCATTTCCAAAAAAACTTAGATTGGAAATATTGCGTTTAAAATGCACCAACATGACATTAAAGGTAATACCTCTAATCATTATTAAGCTGTTCAACATCTGTCGCCAATGAACTCAAGCAATAACTTTATCTCCTAAACATTATGCATTACAAACGTTATAGGTGTTGCATCATTTAAATTTTTGAAAGTTTGGGTGAACAAATTATTTTTGTGCAACAAGTAACTGACTTTCTTCCTGTGAGAGTCTTATTTCTTGAAAAAGCTACTGTACTAACTTTTTTTGAATTGTCTACCATTCTGTATCTTTAAATAATGGTTTAAAATATGGAAATTTTATGTAAAACAAACGCAACATTTCCCTTTCGCATATTGTTAGCTAGTAAAAATGAGTGTCTCAAGCTTATGTGGTCCATTGATTGCTCTGTTCTGAGAAGTTGTTGCTTGGCTGTTTCTTAAGTATGAAGAGAGTTTATTTCGTAAATTTTCCAAAACAAAATGTCAACCTGAACCTTTTTTGGATTAAAACTTTTCAAGATCTACCACCTTGTTTCCATATTTAGACTGTATCTAGGACCTGCAGTTTAGTTTATTGGCAAACTTAATTTTTCTTTTTGAAAATGATGAGTTGTGACTTGACTTGACGCGGGTGAAAATGACTTGTGACTTCACTTGACTTGAAGTTAAATGACTTGGGACTTGACATGACTTGAAGGTAGATGACTTAGAACTTGACTTGACTTGAAAAATGACTTTGTTACATCTCTGGCTTATAAACCCCGTGACCCCAGTGTTTCTTTGTATAAAAAGCTGTTTATTTAACCTACATTTATAAAGAGTTTACATACATAACGTCATGCTCTGAGACATTTATAAATTTCGGACTAAACATAATTTCTTGAGAAGCGTCAGTATTTGACACTTAAACTCATCTTTAGAGTGATGACAATCTTCCGCATTCCTACAATCCTAATACTATGAAAGCTTAAGGCCTGCTGCCAAAGTTAGCAAGGTGAATACAAAGGGGAATCTGAAAGCAAGGTATAACATCTTCATTTTGGATACCTGGTAAATGTTTAAAATCTTAAGAGATGTATCATTTTTGAATAAGGTAGATCAGAGAGAAAGCCCACGGTGTAATGTTAGTTGATGTCAACATTTGAACCAATTTCAACTAATTCACGCGTCTAAGGGCAACGTCAAAATCCTCTATTCTGTAGAATGTACGAGACACACTTGCACACGTTCACGCAAACCGACCAACCAATCTTCTCCAGACAGTTAGTAAAACTGGTGTGCCTACAGTCATGGAGCTGATACTTGGACAGGAGAAGAAACTCCTCAAATCCCTTTGAAGAAGACGATGACGATGCGGTGAAGGACAAACTTTTCAAACTAGTTTACACCACTGATCCTTTTCTTGAAAACAACCTATATACTTCACCTGCTTTGGGCCCTAATGATAATATCCTCCGACAATAGAATTTTCTCTCAATCACTCTCCAATTAATTTATCTTATGACTAATTCATTGAATTCCTTGGTAATGAATGTGAGATTCCAAATTCATGTTTTCAAAATGGAAGCAGGAAAATAGTACTTATTACGGTTGGCCAAAGAATTTTTACAGCCCCTTTCAGTTATTAATGAGACGGTGAAGGTTTAGTTACCTTTATTCATAGATAACTGGGAAAGCAATCGTTATTGCTTCATCTTTCTACAGCAAGTTCCTTTTCCAACCAGAATTAGAAGAATATGTTTGATGTTGAATAGTCTCTGTGATTTCTCCCGTGTTTTCGAGAATTAAGCATTATTTTGTTACAGAGATATTCACATGAGCCACCTTCTAACAATCATTTTCTCCACGTCAACTTAATCGATTTCCATTAATCTGTAAATTGTAGATAGTCAGTTGAAAGAAACTTTGAAAACGTAACTGAAAAAAAAACATCTACAATACATCCCGAGAAAGATAATTTTTAGATTCGTGTTATCCTTTATTCTAAAGGGTCATCTCACGACTCTTCCGCAGTCTCGTGAAACCAGTCTCAGATTAGGAGATGTAAAAGTAAATTCATAACTAATACTATTGATTCATCGTATTTACCGTATATTTTGACAAAAATGGTGCATGAATGGACATTTAAAGGGAATGAAATTAAAGGGAGGCATTACTCACTGACTTCGTACGATTTCTCGCATGGTAAATTCTTTGATGAGAACATAACGGACAATGCATTATTTGTCTCAACTTGGAAGAAAAGATAAAAGCAATCATTGTCCTAATCAAGTAGCTTTTTTTGTAATCACTTTGGTATTCACCATCCTCTAGATTAAATTTATTCACGATGACAGAATCACAAGGGTCAGGCTTGACGATAGCTTTAGGTAAAGACATCAATATACCAATTATTCCTCCAAGTAAGCTACAGTGCTAGTTATTCTGATAAACGGTCAAAACATGACTTACCCTAGCTTGGAACTTTTCATTACCAATAGACTTCCATAACGCAACTTCAGATGGGTCAGACAGTTAGCAACATTACTAGTTAGATTTCACAAGAAGAAATTCGATTATTTTATCAACTTGGTCGTTTCCTTCACCTTAAGAAGTAGTGTCATTTTGGCTATCGATATAAATGAGTTAACAGTCTTCCCTTGAAATGTATACAATGTTACAGGTTGGTTAACTTAAATATCAAGATGAATCGACATAGTGGTATTTAGATTGAAGACAGTTCAATTGTTTTCTTGAGTAAGAACTACTGTGCAACATCTGTTACAGAGTTTGTCACAAGAACGCATTGATTGTATTGAGATTTTTCAAAACGTGCATGGTGGATTACCAATCACGGCATAAAAAGTTCTGATAGTGTACCCATCTACATGAATATGCAGGTTTCCAAATGTCCAACGCACGCATGATATTTCCAGAAGGGAGTGAAAAGACTTACATTTCTTTTGGTCTGTCCAGACTGTGGCATTGTGGGTAAATTTCAAGATGGTTATATTTTTCTCAATTTCGGGTGGAAATGATTCTCTCCCCAAACGGAGCATCTCTCAGATTGTTTGATGACTTGCATTAAACTCTCCATTAAATACGGTCACACAATATTATAAAGTACAGTGATTGTATTTTTATTGTGTTCTTATATTTCCTGAAGATGTTTATTAGGCATGAATAATGGTCAAATGGGCAAAAAATGTGAAGAGGGTAATATAAGATTCAGACTACTAAAATAGGTATAACTGTTATACGTCATATTTGTCCTGTTACAAACAAGAAAATTGGCACAATACCACTGCTTTCTTTTCAGAAAACAGGGAAGCAGCCAGTGCTACTTTTCAACATAACCAAAAGCCAGCATCTGTGTTTTTTTTTATGAATAAACAATCACTGATAGAAGGATTGGCTTACATTTGCTGACATGTCATGAATGATTTATATTACCTTAGGCGAATCTGGTTATTTGTAATGAATTTGAATGTGTAAAATTTATTTATTAAACACACCATCAAAGCTTGCCTCTGATTTTGAGCTGTTTGGTTTTATAGAAAAAATACACTTCAAATGGCTCCAAATTAATAGGTAGACTGCCTTTCTTACCAGCTGTACGGTTGTCCTACTCATTATCCATAATCAAGAGCGTCAACAAAAGTCTCAGAAGTGGTGGTGGAGAGAGACTTAACCTTGATCAGAACTAATTCAGTTGCAGAGTGAGATCGGGGCAAGTTAAAAGACAGTTGTAGGCTTTGGCTTTGAGATAATCTGTGAGGCGTTCCCCCACGAATGTTATCCATTAAACGGCTCTTTCCACAACGTTCGAATTATATTAAAGGTACTTGGCCTTAGTAAGCAAAGGAATCAAACATGTGACTATTTTCTTGTTACCATGTTAGAAAGTGTGTGTGTGTTGACACCCATGTCTACAGTACATTTGGTATCTCTGACAGGTCAAAACAACATTTTGAGCATGATTTCACGTTTTAGTAGGTATTTTCATACTACTTTAATTTTTAATACTTAACAGCTGTTACATTAAGGCTTGCAAGAAAGCGACAAATTATTAAGCCATGTTGACTTGTTTCACGTGAACACCTGGTTCTATTATTTAAAGTTTTTTCATTACAACCTTGATAAACCAAGGTCTGCGAATTGTCACTTCTTTTTATGTTTATAATCACTAACTACCGAAAATACCACGTTTTTCACTTTCTGCTTCAGTGAGTTTTTTTACCATCGTAGTGGAAGGCAAAATAAGGACTGTGTCTGTTCATCTTGTTCTTTAATCCTTCCAGGAAAAGAGTTTTCCTTTTTCAGCTTCAATCCTTTAATTTGTCAAATTTTGGCATCTGGCGAAGGATATTGTATACATTTAAAACCAACATCAGACTCGTTACTGCAGGTTTTGCCAATTCCTCCGTATGTCAGCAAAAGGGACATATTCATGTAGTTTCCTTTTAGAAAAAAGTGTATTTATTGTATAAATTTGGACAAATATAAAAAGATCTGAAATTATGCTTAAATAGTTTAAGGTTTATCACATTGTATCACATATTGTCGGTACGTGATGCATGGAAAATACAGAGACATGAGCAAAGTGATCTTATTACAATGGTTCAGATTATGCCTGAAGTGTTAAAAGGAAATCAAATTGTATTTTCACCCTATTATATTGCACAATGATTAGAAACATTTCGATGGACAAGCAGAAGCTGACACGGTAAGTCTTCCTTGCAAATTATTGTCACTGTTTTATGCATTCTTTGTAAATTTTGTATGCTTAAATCGCGACCAATGTACCAATGTGCATATTTCAAGGTGTCATCCTATCAATGCTTCAACCTTTGTAGGATCATTGGCATTCCATGGACACGAAGTCATAGTCGCAAACCTCCTAATTACTTACGTTGCCGGAAACTTTCCGGAAATGTCTCTTTTTCAACTATTCATTGTTTTTACGGCAACGAAACATTCTTGGGGTGAACAGGGATGAAAATGAAATGCAAAAGTGAGAACCAAGGAAAATTGTGTACATAAAGTAGTAATTTTTTTTTTGAAAAGTACGTCATTACATCCTTCTACCTCTTAAGTTCAAGACCTTTGCAGTAGCATATGGGGAGGAAACCATAATAGGCAAGGGCAAAGAGGTAACAGTTTACAATGAAATGGTGTAAAAATAATAGATCATGCATATACGTGCAACAAATCAATTTTGTAAAATCGCTTTGTCACGTTCAATTACTCTCATGTGTAACAGCTGTAACTGTTCTAAATTAAAGTAGTGTGATCAAGTTTTGGCTTATTTTCTAAACATATCCGGGTCAAATTGAAGCTGGGACTGATCAAATAGGAATATAAGCAAAACCTGATCCAACACTTTAGTAGCTTCTCCCCAAAACGAAAAAAAAGACAATTCCGGGTCAAAATGAGCCTTATTTCATCAAATTGGTGATCAGATTACGGTTTAGTGCACATTTGATCTGATAAGGGTTTTAGAGTGTACTTAATTTAATTGACTGAAAATGAGTAGAGCTTGACTTTTCGGCTCAATGAATGTTCTTTCCAACAGAAAGTTTCTTGAAAAAAATTAACCTTTTTGTAACGAAAGCAACTTAAGTCTTTTGAAAAATACTACTACTGAAAATTGAATCATTCAAGTTGAATTGGTCACCTCATTCTTTATTGACACTTCACCAATTTAATATGATATCTAGTGTGACTAAGTATGATACGTAATTTTTAGGTGACGTGTGCCATGAAGTGTTACCCAAACCTGCAATGAGTTGGTGTTTCCAATGAAAGCCCCGTAGAAGTCTAATTTAAACCATTGATGCTAGAATTAAGGAATGTTTAATAACACTTCTCTTGACCTAGGTAGAGCTTGTGTTATATAAACATAACATTGTTTCTTTTACAAGCACCGAATTGATGAAGTCTTGTCGATTGGTAAATTATCAATTCAGTCAACAAGTCAGTTTCACTCACCCTTTTTACATGTCCGTCTAATCAATATTGACCTTGGCTTAAGTTTAAAAAAACGATTCTCACCTCAGTTGCAACAGTTTTCATCAGAAAGTGACCAGGTAAACATGATCGTTTAACTATTCGTAAAATAGTTCTAGGTATTACTTAGTTTCCTTAAATCTATTTTAATCAGCGTAAGTTGCCTTTAATTTATCTTGTATATATTTTTATTGCATTTGTAGTCAGCAGTCGCTATCACACAAAATGAGGATGATCGCAGCGCTGTTCCTGACGTTCGTAGCTGTGTCTACAGGTGAGTAAACTAAACCTTTATTACTAACTTTGTACTTGGAGATTTCAGTTTAAAACTTTAAATATAGCAAGAACTATATTCATATACAACAAATACAATTGGTAATTAAGGTTCTTTTTTCCTGTCAATATTTCTTGTTTACGTGATGTTTGTTTCATTTAATTTCCAAATGGCCGGCTTTTGTATAATATTGGAAAGAGTTTAGGTCTCTCTCTTAACTGATTTTGGACAAGTTTGATTTTATAACTATTACACACTTCTGATATGTAGCAGCAGAACAAGTGACATTATAAATGCAGGTGTAAAGCAAAATTTTTAGAGGTGTAGCAAAATTAGAGGTCTCCTTTAATGAATTAAGCACATGTAATCTTAACATTACTATCGTGGTATCCCAAGTTAACTGCTTGGTAAAGAAATTTACATGAAAGAAAAATAATATTTATTTGAAAGTAAATTTCTTAAATACGAACTGGAAAAGTTTGATTGGGATAACGTTTCGTCGAAAAACATGCAAAACAGTCACTCGAAGGGGTTGTTTGTAAAAGAAAACTTATTCAATCCGTCGGTTGATAGGGCAAACGTCCAAGCGTGAATTTTAAGTTTTTATTATCGAACTCCTCATTCCAAATAAAATAGGAAAACTGAAATGCTTTACTCGTATAACTCCGTGGTACGATATTCACCTGAAAAATGCTTCCACTTGATGCAAAACATGTTACGTAATTGTCACAAAAATAACAAATTTTACCACCTTAGTGAAAGTTGTGTCTTTGCACCAAAGGAAATGCTGTATTGATAAACGAAACATGTGCGTCCTCTGAAAATCAAATAATGGTATTTTGTTTGCTACTTTACATTTTCCTGCTTGTTAATAAGGGCATTGCCGAACTACGGGTACCAAATTCAACGTTTACAGCTTTGACTGTTGGGACTAATTTATGAGTTTGAGATGAAACACTTTGATTGCTGCACACTCAAAATAAATTAGTCAAGTCAATTGTAACTAGTGTTTATGAAACATCGTTTTGACTTATATAAGTCAAGAAGTTTTTCTTAAGGTTTTCCACATAACACATTAATGTTTTAACATACACTGCTTAAAATTAGTGAA
The DNA here is from genome assembly GCA_009936505.3 of Holothuria glaberrima. Lineage (NCBI taxonomy): Eukaryota > Metazoa > Echinodermata > Holothuroidea > Aspidochirotida > Holothuriidae > Holothuria > Holothuria glaberrima. The sequence continues at coordinate 18,703 of WURT03154212.1, read as the reverse complement.
AGCGATTTTTTAATTTGACTAATTAACATTTTTACGAGTATTTGTGTTTTCTGTTTCACTTCTTGAAATGTAGCTACCGTCGAATATGCATATAACGATCCTCAAATCGTGAAAGAATTCGATCTGGCGCCTGGCGACTACAGTGATTTTGAACGACTTCTTGATGGCGACGAAAATTGTTGGTATCTTCGATTTAAAGTAAAGTCAGATAACACAGTTTTTGTTCGATTCTTCCCTAACGAAGACTCTGAAGATTACTACGAAGTCAGTAAGTTTATCTTTATTTGGTTCAGCATACCCCCTATGTGGTAAGGCAAATGTAAATGTTACAGGTTACAAACAAGGGCTAATTTCTGTTCACGGCTACTGCATATAAAATTGATTCATCATCTATTTCGGAAAACATGCCCTAAGGAAGAAGTACTTCAACAGCGTCAAGTGTTACTTGAATTTTAGGGTTATTCATTACCAATTATAATTGGTGTATACAACCAACTAATGTAGAACAGCATCGCAAGAAAACTATGTTTCCTTAACATTTTCCTGTAAATAATAATAATTTTAATTTCAGTTTGAAAAATGATAAAGGCCAATCCATCAGATAAAGCAAACACCAGAAATGAATATCCATCATTACATACTTTTAGAAAGGGATGATTGGGCTTTTCTTATTTGGATTGCGGTATCCTTAAATATTCTTCAATATGAAAGGGTCAAACATGAGAAACACGTTTTAGGTTGTAAGATAATTTCTAGCCTGAACAGCTCATAAGGTAAAGATCTAGGATTTTGTTAAAAGTGTTGTACAATAATTTCCTTCTTTCTGAAAAGGCTTGGATGGCCAATGGACTCCTTGTACTGTATCTTTGCATTTCATTTCAACTATCAGTTCCAAATACAATTCTGACTTATAATCACAAATAGTATCTACAAAAGACAAACCCCCTTTGCCCAACAGGACAATCTCTCTTCTATGACATTCAGGAAACCTCTGTTCAACTTGCCCTCCACTGAATATTCGCACCAGCTGTTCTTCCGTATGTTTTTACGTACTATCTCAGAAACCAATGCTCTTAAGATTGCAAAGAGGGTTCTCTTTGCTTGTCATGAATTAAGTTATGCTACTCTCATAAACTTCGTGAAACTTTCAACCAGGTTCTTAACCGCTGTTTATATGTCTAACGAGTGTTGAATGAACTAACGACGTAAAACATGAGTTTTGGAACCATGTATATCTCTGCAAATTAAACGAAGCTGCATTCTGAAAAATGGTTTCAATTAGAAATTTGATTTCATTAGTAAAGGATTTTTCTGTAATACTTACAGTGATTGGGGCGTGGAATAATAAGAACACTTGTATTCTCAAGCAACCGGGCAAACAATGGCTTGCAGACGTAAGCACTCCAGGTGTTATCACCGGGTAAGTTAATTCATTTCCCTCATTGCTATATCCATGGGCATACACGTCGGGGCACAGCAGGGGCAGTTGAACTTTGCCAGAAATTCTCAAAGAAAATTTTTTATTGCATCAATTTTTTTAAATCAATTTGAGATTTCCACAGAATTCTGTTAATGGTAGACAGAGTCGTCCTAGTAATGTTTATTTTGGTTTCAGCTATCGTGACTCTAATAATTAGAAACAAGGAATACAAAAAGAGTTGCAGCTTCATCTTATATTCTTTGAAAATAATTTTGGATCTATTCTAGATCTCTTCTAGAATTCTTTGGTTAGTAAAATGCGGAAAGGCTGTTTGGACTCAACTTGTAAGACACGAAAAGTGTCATTTCAGGTAATATGGGAAGCACTTTAGAGATTTTGTCTTAGGTACACCAAATGGCAAATGATGGTGGCGCTCCGCAAACCTATATCACTACTGCCTAAACAATTCTGCTTAAGTTCATGGTAATGTGATGTCTTATAGATACCTGTTTTGTCCATCAACATGATCCAGCTAAAAACGCTATTATTCAACTACTAGGCATCTACAGTAAGCTCTGACACATCGTTTCTTCCCAAAATGTAATGCATTTAAAGAATAATTAACAACCAGTTTTGAACATAGTTGATCAGCTAGTAAATAGTTGTTTACTCTCTGTATGAACTTCGTGTGTTGAACATTATGTTACCTCTCTACCTTTTATTGAATTACTTATCATTGTATATCTGTAAATCGTGGTTTTCAAAGGTAAGAGTAATTGTCTTTAAGACAAATTGGTATTTCCCTGCAATACGTGTAGACTGGTTTTAATGCAGGATGAGTTATTTAACATCAAAGACGGTTATCAATTTTCCGAATGCATAAATTAATTTGAAATTATTAAGGGAATTACGTGTATTGCACTATTGAAGCACATACCCTATATTTATATCCCTGTGTCAAAAAAGAAGTGCGCCGTCATTTTGTTTCCAATCCATCGGTCCCTTTGCAAAATAGTGAGCTTCCATTTGGTCCTTTTGCAATAGACACCGCACTTGACAGTGTGTCGATATTTTGGTATCTAGACATCTTGGGTCTTTGGACTATCCCTGTACCCTTTTACAAGTAGTCCTGGATCCGCTAGTGGTTTATCATTATATATTTCAAGACTAAAATCTAAGTTATAAAATTAGAAATGGTCTCATGGAAACGTCTTTCCAGTTTGTATTTCAAGAAAGAAAAATTCAATAATTGGTGTTACTTATCGCCCACCTTTAACTTCACAACATCTTTGCATGTAGGACTTGTCATTACTTACAACCTTTAAAAATTCCTCAAAAAGCAATTCTTTTCAATGGTAGATTTTAATATTGATTTTTGGAAGTATTGTGCTGAAAATATTATTATTTATTTCCTCGACATGCTTTTCTATTAATTACCAAACCTACTTGTATCACTGAAGATACGGCAACTTTAATTGACAACATCTTTATTAATCATCTCTGCCTTTCTCTCAGCCCAGACATCTAAATGTGTGATATAAGTAATCATCTGGATGTTTATTTACGATATACTTCCAAGAATGTTAATCCGACCTATTGTAACAGAAATACATACAACTATCTCTGTGTCGACAATGGTAAAGGAATTTCTGTAATTTGACTGGAGTTATTTGTATTCTATTATAGAGTGAATACACCTTTTATCCATTTGGTTGATACTTGCTCAGCAATATTTGAATCGCTGTGTCACTTACTTACACACAGCATTTAAAGCAAGTTATCAGAATTCTCCTTGGCTAACTCAAGGGACATTAAAATCAATTTGACATAATAACAGGTTATACAAGGTAAACATAAGATAGCCAGCCCTTGGAAATATGGACAGGTATGCAAATTATAAGATTTTATTCAAAACTGTTATCAGAAAAGCTAAGAAACTGCACTGTGTAAGTTTCCTTGACAACAACAAAATCAGTCTTTCAAAAACTTGGAAATTAAATACTGAATTGGAAACTGGTAAATCTGGTAGCCAATAGATTTTTAATGTGATAGATAAAGACTTTATATTGTCATGATGTGATACAATTGCTCGTACATTTAGAAACGTTTTTACAAATATCGGTCCTTGTTTGGCAGAGAAGATAGATTACAACAATGTTAAACAAAGTGATTTTTAATGATTTCATACAAATACTCCCTGCTTAATTCCTACTAGTCCTTTAGATGTAATGGACATAATCCTGATCATGTTCTGAGTTTATTTGCCATGCCATTGCATAACCACTGGCTTATATCTTTATGTATACCGGTTATCACTGGTGTATTTCCTGATTTTGCAATCATTGTGGTATTGGTACAGTTAGTCTAATTTCTAACCAATTCCTGTTTTGCCTGCCTTATCTAAGGTTCTCGAAAAGCGTATTTACGCTAAACTACATTCTTTTGGATAGCAATCACCTTCTTCCTAATGAGCGATTTAGTTTTCGAAAAAAAGTCGTTCTACCTATATGGATGGTAAGACCGATGCATGGTCAAGTGATTAGAGCATCCGACTTGCAGCCGAAAGGGCAGGGGTTCGAATCCTGGCCGGGTCATTCCAAAGACTTTAAAAATGGAACCCTCTGCAATTGTGCTGGGTGCTCAACATAAGCAATATGGAGTGGGGAAAACAAGCCAGTGAGCCACGACTGAAAGAAAAGCCAATTGGTTCGAAACTTAGCCATAAAACCTCATCTAACTAAGTAACCTGGATGGATGGTCTATATGTACTCTAGTTTTTTACCACTGCTTTTAATGACAAAGAGCTGATCTTAGGTATTTTTGTAGACTTATTAGAATTTTGATTCAGTAACCGTACTATTTTACTAAGGAAATTGTATCATTAATGATTTCGAGGTAAGGCACCACATTAACTTGACAATTACCTTTCTTGTAAGCAATGCGTATTTGTAAATGTGGTGTACTGTTCCTGATTAACATTAGTGATCTCCCTACTTTGCCTTACACACTGAAATTCCCTATGCTGCTGACACACATATGTTATTCGAAGTAGTAATCTTGCTGTACCTGAGGCTGTGCTCAAAAACGACCTATGTATATTATAAAAATTGTAAAACGATTTTGTTATTTTCCATTCAAACCACTCAAAACCTTAATTAAGTCTTGCTTACACTGGTATAGACTTAAGGGAAACCACAATTGTTAAATTCCTTGGAGTCTTGCTTGACCAGCATTTAAGCTGGAAAGCCCATGTTGATAGTGTGTGCTCTGTACGACAACACTTTAGCTTATCTTCATCTTAGGCATTGTAATATTCTTTGGAGTTATACGTATTTTGCACTGACTTACGCAGATTGTATCTTCAATTTGCAAAAGACGTATGTTGAACTCTAGTTGTCTGAATCATACCACACCTTTATTGAACGAACTGCAAATTTTCCAGGCTGGCTTTGTTATATATTCTCCAATTCTCTACGAATTAAAACCTTCGTCTTTTAATATTTTGTGCTCTTCTCCCCCCAGTACTAGAATTGAAATTTCATAGTAATTTCACAAGGCAATAATGTCTTCTCGATATGTTGTTTACTCCCGTATGGAAAGGAATAGAAAGTTGGAACGTGTGGTGGGATAGTGCTGAATAATCTAAGCCCTACGATATGACATCATTTGTAAGCAAAAATGAAGCACACTGCACGCACAACGTAGACTTCAAACTTGTTTTTATCGTTATGGGAAACGGTGAAAACATTGACTGTCTTGAAACAGGACAACGAAATTTGATTGCCTATAGATCTTCAGGCTCCAATAATAAATTTTCCCTACAACATATTTTACCTGGATCTGCAGGCTCCAAAAATAATTTTTTACCTGGTTCTGCAGGCTCCAATAATAAATTTTCCCTACAACATGTTTTACCTACCTGTCAATGGGGTTGCGCTTGCTTCGTTGTTGAAATCTTAATAATTTGCTATCCAAACGAAATACTTGGAAAATGCATTTTTTAGTTTTAAATTTCAGTTGTATTCGTAATGATTTCGAAAACTACCCAGTGAAAAATGAGACGAGAAATTACTGCTTTTGGATGATTTCGTCAAAATCTTCTAAAATCGTCATGCCATTAAAAACAGTCTCAAAGACATTTAAACATTCCAGTGTTGCTGCAGGGACCATTCCTTTGTAGGAGAGTATCCATAATATCCTTCTATGTTTTTTCGTGGCATGAAAGACACAACTACATTATCCTGTCGCTTAACTGTAGGTGGGAATAACTGCGTGAGTAGTGATTGAGCAGTGATTTTTCCTACCAAAGTAGTCCAAAAGGCGTAGGACGAAATTGGAAGAAGAAAAAAAATCATCTAAAATCTTCCAAAATGGTCCCATTTTCCACTGGGTAACAAAAGTAGAATATGTATGGATTATTTCATTAACGAGATGGCCGAAAGGGTCAGTGTCCGATTTTACATGATGTTATTCTCATTCCAGAGCCGTCGGAGCTGTAGTCCAAACTAATTTATATTTAAATAACGGTTAGCTTAGGTCGTCTAAAATTACTTAAGAAAGGGTCAAAACTTAAACATGAATGTGAATGGTTCAGCCGCCAAAGAGTAGAAACCTGTAACCGTTAACTACAGAGTACAATAACAACTGGCGTTGAAGAAGACGGTCTCACAGATATTGAAGATTCCTAATATATTCTTTTGCTATAACATAATGTGCCACAACTGTTTTTACTCCTCGTGGTAGTTGGACACCACAGGGAGTAAAATTTCCCAATTTCGATAGAGGTATATTTATAACCAACATAAGTTGGTAAGTTGTCGGATCTGCACCGTGTGTGACAAACCTACAATCCGACTGCGACCCGACTGCTTCACGACTGTAGGTGTCCCCAGTCAGGTGAGCTGCGTGGAATCACAGTCGGGTAGTTTCAGTGTTCTCCTGCCTTGGCACAAAGGACTTTCTTTTTGCACGTTTTCCTTCCTCACTAGAGAATGGCAGTACCTCTACATCAGACAGAGCCATGGGTATTGGGAGGTTGGCCATGAATCCACTGGTGAAGTGATTGCTTATGGCTACGACGAAGATCGCCACCACATTAGATATTTCAGGGTGAATTCTGAAAACAGAAGTTGGTGGAAATTCTATTTGCCAGGTTTGGGTGAGTATTTATCTTTCCACTTACTGAAAATTTTGTACTCAAACATGTCACTAATAGAAAAAGTCTGTGAAATTTAGTTTCCTTCATTTCCTGTAGTACTGGGGTACACGACACAAATATATTAAAGACGATACTCTTTAAAAGTCTACAAAGTATGTTACGGTTTAGCAATCAAAATACTCCTGAAAGATACAAAAATGATGGATACTTATTGCACAATATACAGTTACGAAAACTATCCAAAGACTTCATTATTGCTTAAATATATATTTTCCTTGCTGAGGCTTTTCTAAACTTTCCAAACCAGGGCTTAAAATATATAGAATTTCAAAGCTCAAATCTGTATTAAACTTTTGCACCGTTCGTCAAATGGGTTCCGGCAGGGCTAGTCACTTGGTGGGACAGTGTGCACAAGAAGGTCAAGTGGTAGATAAACGAGCCTTTGAACCTGTGGTGTAGCCTCAGGAAGCTATGGACTTCAACTAAACAGAATTTTGGCATACAAATAAGAGCCTGGTAATCAATTTAGAGTCATCCAAAAATGTCTCCGTAAACACAGTTACCGACACATACTAGCCTTCGGTGAAACGTATGGAACTCTTCAAAAATCCTCTACCCTTTCCAGTGACACTCCTCACGTAATTAGTTCAGACTTTTCGAGCGACTTTTTCTACAAAAACACTTAAGTTTGTCTAGTGTAGGACTTCGAAATTTGTTTTCAGTTCTGACAACTCGGCAGACTTACAAACAAGTGAAGGTACATAGAGTCTCTAGAGCCTACCTAGGCTACTTTTTACTGTATCCTCAACTTGTAGTATCCTCAACTTGTCTCATTAATCATTCTCATTCAAAGTTATGCAAAGTATGGAACAGCGGTAACACAAACTTTCTCTCAGTACATCAGTTGAAAATAACACGTATAAACTTTTTACAGAATTTGTTAACATGCCAAATTATCGTACGTCATTCACAAAGTCAGTGACGAACACAAACGCAAGAGAACTTACAATATTTATGTCTTACTGTTGAGTCGTGCATCAGAGGATTTCAGTAGTTGCAAAGGATGAAGTAAAAAACTTTAACATCGTGAAATCAACTGAACATGACAATTGCTTATGTAACAAGAGTGGCGAAAGAAGGGGGCAAGGGGTAAGTCATGTCCAATTTTTCAAATAATTTCACAATAAAAAGTTAAATCTTTCAAATTTGTTTCAAAAGATCCCCCATTTTCCAAATTTTCTTCCCTAAAACCGAAACATTTCGGTGTGCTTTTTACCTTTCCCAACCTTCTAGCATAGCTTTTGTTTGGGCTTCTGGTTCCCCGTTGGGAAGCTTGGCTTCTCGTCTGACAAACTCTGACGTCACCCCTACAATGTAAGGAGTATGGTTTGGTCGAAAAAACATGCAGACTTTGTAAACCTTTTGGATGAAACATGAAGTGCTTTTACGTATCCTTAGACCTTACCACGTTTTTGAAAAAGTCAAGAGAACTGTTTTATACAAACTTTTCAAATCTCAGAAAAAGTAGTAAGTCTGTCAAAAGTTGTTCAAGGGAAACCTTTATATCTTGAACGACTTACAAAGAGCTTCACTTCTCTGTGTATTCCTGATTGTCAACTTGTTTGGCTTGGCAATGTTCCTTTAGTTCCTTCCTCAAGTTGTATCAAAAAGTGTACTCAGGATTTTCCCTAATGAAACTGTCTACCAGCAATCTGGCCTCCATTGTTCTTAATATTTACCCCAGTGTTCTCATAGTTTTATTACAGTAAGATTTTCTTCAATCGTGGCCTCATTCGTCTTTTGACTATTTTAATCCCACCTTTGGTAAGGGTATAATCAGGGAGGTGATACTAGATGGAGATCTATCGGAAACTTTTATTTATGCTTATACGACTAGATCGACCTCAGAGTGAAGACTAAATCCTTTTATTGGGGTTTATTGAACTAAAGGGTATTGAATCTCTTTGTCTAATATCTTGGCAACCTTAGTAATACTTACAGCGACCCCAACACAAGGATTATCTGGAAAAAGGTTTAATGTCTTACAAGTTGCCGACAGTCAAGTACAAAACACTGTTCTGACATTCAAAACGACTCTTTATTGTTAGGGAACTTAAAGATGCTGGCAATAAACCAATGAGTATGATTATGCAAATGAGCAAAAGAAGTATAATACTAAACTTTGTTGTCGGATTTTGACTAATTTTGCATTCGCTCTCATAATTTTAATGATACACCCATATTAAACAAGTTATAGGGAACTAGACAATTATGTTGTAAATAGCGTCGAAACGCGTCGAAACCCTCAAAATTAATTCACAGCTTAAGCGACTGGCAATGTAAAGGCAAAGGGTTAATTTCCCGATTTGCTCATCGAGATGTAGCAGACGACGTGTCCCACTTGTACCTCAGTAGTTCTTCATATACCACCCCTTAAAGGTTTGGTGAAAAGAAAATTACATAGTTAGATATTTGATGTAAAAAGCATTAAAAATCTAGAAAAGGCCGCAATTTTCTTTAAAATCCATCAAATATTGAACATTTTACAAGGTAAGTTCTTATTTTACACTTATATCATGAATGAACATGAGCAAAATATGCAGTTATGTGACATTCAAACTCGAAAGATGTACATGTTATATATGGCTAATGTTAGCCTTTGTTTTGCAACCTTTACCTCAAGGAAACTGGTGGCATTGTTATCACCTGAGGGGTGCGTTATGAAAGTTAAAATTAATTGCTTCCTTGAGAAATATTGATATCACTCACCAAACTGTAAATTACCTAATCAGTAATTAAGAGATAATTTATATATGGTTAACAAAAGAAATATTACACTGTGCAACACTCCACATCATTATTATTGCATAGGCAATGAGTTACTTCAGAAACCATCAAGCTTTGAAGAAGTATATTCTGAGAACGGTAAAAGATATTGAAATAAATCCAACAGATCTTTCATTGGAGGACTTAATTCTTTAACTGACGAGTGAAAACAGCTCTTTTAGGTGGCACGTCACCAGACCTTTCAGCCTATTGAATCATCAAGAACAACACACAAAAGAGATTATTGTCGGAAACTAGTTTGGTTCAAAGAAGGAGTTTTTGAGGGATCTCCATTTAATATCACCTCCCTGGTGTAATTTGATTACACCCCCTTAGTCCGCATGTGTTTTTTCTGCCAGGGGAAGCAATTTGTAACAATGTTTATAAGGAAAACTGAAAAGGAGAAGGAGAACCATGTGCTTTCAATTATTTTTACTAAAAAAGAGAAACACTACAAGGTTGTGCATAGACCTTCTCCACATGGCGTCACTGCTAGATAAATAATACCACAGTTTCTTCCCCTGTTCTGAGCCAACATATCATTGACTTACGAAGCAGGTTGTAAAGCGTATCCCTTGTTCAGGCAGGTGGTTTGGAAAGGAGAAGAGCTGAGCAAACAGGGTCCTCTCCGCGAGGTAACATATCATACAACAATGAACCATCGCCTAATCAGTTGCTTACGTAGCAGTCTGTATGGCATATTCCTTGTTCAGCCATATCCGTAGGTGGTTTGGGAAGCTAGGGAGCTGAGCAGAGCCCGCTCTGCGGGGTACCTAATTAGAGATTGCTCTGACTAATACGAACTGTGCTGTGCATACTCTGTTGTAAACAAACAGCATGGATTCTGTTTTCCAGCTCTGGCACTCGCTACAGAGGACTAAATAGCTTCCATGAATGGCTTTTATGTTCTACTTAGAATACTGTTATCTCACTGACACATGCATAAATACCTAAACTCTATCTTAAGTGTTTGCCCGTTTCGACATTAAGTAATTGTGTTAAACGTTGTAACTTTTCTGCATCTCATCAAAAACGTAGCTTTTTTGAGTGACTCTTATTTCGATATTATCATTATTTGTACTTTTTCCTTCAGTTGACCTTTTTCCTTCAGTTAAACCTCATCTAACTAACTAACTCCTTCAGTTGACAATACTTATATAAGTAATACATAAAGAATTATTGCAGAAGCTGCACATTTTGGTTAAAGCAGATGACTTTGTGATTATTAGTATTTAGCAAACACTAATGAAATCTTTTTTCTTAGGTCGAAGAATCGTGAAGCAAGACATCCACAATCCAGGAAATTACAAATGGGACTTTCCTCAATTTTACTCCCAAAACTTTTACCTCGAATTTGCTGTCAAAGCTGGCCAGGACGCAAGTATAGTCTTCTCGCCATCTAACGGTTATGGTGAAGACATTTACGAAATAAGTGAGTAATTGTCTCATTTTAATATTTGCCTAGAATAAAAGGTTTTAGTTGGACATTATGTCACACTTTTCTGAAAATAGTTGCGTTAATGTAGCAATTTGTTTCGTTCTCTACATGGCTAATCATTTAAAAAAATATAGAGATTAGATATGTTTGTCAGTGTTTTCATCTAAGAGTAAATGATAGCTAGCTAGTTAGTAACGGTTACGTTATTTACTTAAAAAGTAAAAAAACGTTCAAGTTAAAAATCCCTCTCAAAAAAAGAGAGAACTCCACACACAAGCCACTAGTGAGAATGATAATCTGGGGCTGATGCGGTCGAATCTCATGACTGATACTCTTTTTACGTCTCAACTTCAAAATAATTAAAGGCGCTTGTGAAATTGTATGTATGATAGTTTGCGACATTGTATCTTTACGTTGCTTGCTACGTTTTACATAATAGCATCTTTTTCCATTGCTACTTTTCTTCAGTTACAATCATAAATCTAAGGATAAAAAATTCTACTGTTTAGGAATCACCAGTTATTTTACACCTTGCATTTCAACATTCAGTGGCTATAATCATCCATGTTTATAAGAGACCTTTTGTCATGAGAGGGGAGGGCATTAAACGTAATCTGCCAGCAAAGTCCGAAATTATTTTCCGATATTAAATAACAAAGTAAAATAACCATTCCTTTGTGAAAATGTGGTACAGTGATGTACAGATTAAGCTTGTCATAAAGAGATTCTTTATTTACAACTTAAGTCAGAAATGCTAAATTCAATGGTGCGTTCGATGTGCCAACCTAGATATATAGTGATGGCAAGATATGATGTCTTACCAGAGTCACATCTTATGCCTGAGAAATCAACTAGTAACAATGAATTATCGCACTATGCTTGCATCTTTCTTTAAAGAAGTGAACTTGTCAAAAGAATAAGGGCTTATTTCACTAAATCATATGTCAAGGAATTGGCTTATCGAGGTAATCATTTTTACTAAGTCGAAATTCTCATTGACTTGTGTAGATAAATTATGTTACAACGTCTACATTATATGTGACGAAAGTCGACTTGTGTAGTTGTTTTTGTCCGGCCATGTTTACATGCTTTTTCCAGGAAGCCGACTTGTCTAGGTAAACAGTCTCTTCTCACAAATTAATCAAAGGGAGTCCACTTGCTGAGTTTATTTCTATCCATGAATACATTCTTTCTTCAGGGATTTGACCTGCTTGGATAAACTACCTTTCTGGCTAGCTCATGTAAAAATGAAAAACATGCGAAATTAAGACCTACTGGTTGAGAATAATGTTACATTGCAATTGATGTCTTTGAGATACCGTGCTGTAATAGTTATCGTTTCGGCAAGAAAAAAACTTGATTTTAGTCGAATTTTTTACATGCGTTTGGTTGACAGCAGGTGTAAAGCAAATGTTTGAGTTTTGATGATTTTTTGAATTATGCTATTTTTTAATGGAAATATAATTTCTTTCAAGTCATCCTTCTCGACATTTCTATAGGATTCCTTAAAATTTAGCTTGTCACATTCTTGTCATAATTTTGTGAGTATGGAACTGTATTAAAGTGACGTGCTGACAATTGAACGAAGTTAGAGGGGTAGTTGTGTTTGAAAAGAGGTACAGGAGTGCACTTCTAGATATTCAACGTAAATTGTCAGTCACCATTAACCCTGAAGGCTTTGTCAACATAGTTTTACCCTAGAATTTAATTCCTCGCTGATCGAAATGACAATATAAACAAAACATTCATTTCAATGGTTTTTGGTCGCTTACACAAGAATATTATTTGTCATTTTATTCTAAAATTCTTTCAAAGCAATTTACGTTTAAAGTACGAGAGGGGATGGGGAGGGAGAGAAAATTGCACACCTGGAAAATAAAATTTGAGAAAAGAATCAATTGTCCAAAGAATGTCTTATGCAACCTTGTGAAGTAATGATGGAATTTTGAAATAATAGAAAACCAATTATTAAAATAAAGACATGAGAAACTTAACGAAGAAAATAATTAGGCGGAACTATAACACTTTACAGTTTGAGGTCTCATACATCTTTTGATGTGACTAATGGCCACTTTTCGGACAGTTGACACGACGGAAACATTTCTTTCAAAGACTCATAGATCCTCATAGGACTGTGCATCTCCGTCAATTGGTATGGAGAGAGGATGTGAGGTTTGGGTCTACTCTCTTAAATGAAAAACTCAAAATTTTCAAATTTTTTTCAATAGTTTCCAAATTGTTTCAAAATTTTGTCATTCAAAACCCAACATTCGTCGTTCGTTAACCTTTCGGCAACCCATCGCCCTTATCGAAGATTCGAGTAGACCCTCCCCCATCGGGGAATTTTCTCCCTTTTCAGGAAAATCTTAGATTTTTATCGGCTAGTCGACTTTTTTTTTGAAATATTTTGACATGGTGTGATAATTTATCGAACCGAATCAAATTCCATTGAGAATATTGCAGCTACTGAGTGATCCCGCTAAAAAGTATTTGTTCTTCAAAATTCACTTTATTCTGTTTTCCCGAGATTAACCATGTTACAGAATCCTTTGCCTAATGCTATAGTTGCCTCACGAGGACTCTTTTTCAATCAGATTAAAAAAAAAAAAAAACAGTGCCAATTTCCTAAGTACCTTCGCCCTAGTCAAAGGTTACATTAAAATGCAAATTGCACACAAAGCCTCCTGTTGTACGCCCTAGTGCAATTGGAAGAACCAAATAGGAGTGCAGGCATCATGCCGAAATTGCCAAGGCACATTAGAAAAGCTGCGGCAGCTGCAGCCATGTTAATTGTTATACACGTCACAATATTAAATTCTGCTGTTGTATTGTGTGCATAAAATGTCAGCATGGTAAGATAACCCAGCGAAAATGGGACGAAAAATTACTGCTTTTGGATGATTTCGTCCAAAGTCTTCCAAAATCGTCCTGCCATTAAAAATATAAAAAAACAGTAATACATTCCAGTATTGCTGCCTGGACTATTCCATTGTAGGAGAGGATCCATAATAGCCTTCAAGGTTTCTTCGCGGTGTGTAAAAACAACTAAATTATTTTGTCCCTTAACCTTAGGTGGCAATAATTGAGTGAGCAGTGGTTGGGCAGTTAATTTTCCTACCAAAATCGTCCAAAAGGCGTAGAGAGAAATTGGAATAAGAGAAAATCGTCCCAAACCTTCCAAAATCGTTCCAATTTTTACTGGGAAAGATCCGCTGATCAAAAGGTATCGAATCGCACTAACAGCTATCCATGCTACTCTAATATATGTCTAACTCGTAACAGTCGAAACTGTTTACGCCTTTTCATGGTCAATATGTTCTTTCATTTATTTATACCGGGTACGTAAAGAATAGAAACAAATTTGAAGCATGAAGTTTCGTAAAATTCATCGAAATTTTTATGCACTCCTACAAAGAGGATTGCGGGCAAGAACCTTTAAAACTTTCCCTGGTACCTTTCACCAGGCACAACCGTTATAAACTGTTACCCCTGTTTAAGCAGGTTGTTCGATATAGCTGTTGGATAGTGGTACATAACAAGTGTTTTCTTCACCCTAGCATTTGAGGACCTTGATAAAGAATTCTTGATTAACTGTGGTCACTTTATTACACTCCTGCTTTATATTCTTGTGATCGCTAGTCTAAAATAGAAGCCGAATCTCGCCGTCATTCACCAACGATTCTTACACTTGACACCATGGCTTCAAATTGCACCGATAAACTATTTTAATCGAAGTGCATGCTCAGGTACCTGACTGACTTTTATCTTTCCTCTACAGTCATCGGAGTAGAAGAGTTCTTTGTTTGCTTTCGTCGCAAGAAGGGTGAGGACCCGATCCAAGATATACCCTACCTTGGTATTCTTGATGTGGAGTAAGTATAAGTGTGATGTTGTAATGGATCATTAACCTGCTAGACCATGAGGTCGATGGGCTTCCTTTATAAGGGAAAGTGCAGTTGTCCAAAATATATTTGGAATCATGAACTAAATCATACAAATTTCCTCTTTTTATCTTTGCAAATGTCTTTCAAAACTATCCAAACAAACATATTTTATGTTAGAAGTATACTAAGTACTTATTCTCTACGAACTGAACAATTTAGTAACAAAAATATCGTAACATGACTAACGCCGAACCATTCATAAATTAGGATACTGGGTTATGCTAATTCAAATAAGGGTGAGTGCATTTACTTTACGGCATTGCTTGAACAACTCTACCAAACTTTATTCATGATACCAACGTTGCAACCAACTTCATCACTTTCGTATTCGAGAAAAGTTTTAACTTGAAATATACTTCGCTTTGAGGATGCGTCGCTGAGCATTTCATTCCTTCTTCACTTGTTTCATTCCTATCAATAAGCATTAGATGTAACGTCGGGCAGATATAAATCAAGTTACAGTTAAGTGGTGGTTCCAGTTGCTGTTAAGTCCACAAAGTATTTAAACCGAATTTCTTGCCTTATAAGCAACAGATTCCGTTGTATATCAGGTCAAGTGGGAGGAACTTGAGAAAACCCCAAAAGAAACCCACCAAACTTATAAAGTGACAGGTACCCCTACGCAATTGTGAAAACACGCAAGCCCACGAAACTCTTCTCTGCCAACAGGAAGGCCTATTGGAGATATATGTTTTCCTTGTTACCACAATTACCAAGACAAGCCGAAATTTATTTTTATACATGACAGAATAAATTCATGTCAGCATATTTGCGATGTTTTAATTCAGTTCCTAAGGTTCCGTATGGGCAGATATTACACTTGAAATTTAATTTTCTGATTAAGTACTTTCATGTGTCATGATTTTCTTTTTCTAGCAATTATCGATACTTCTGGGTTAGATATCAAGATGGCGTATTAACTTTTGGTCGTTATGGGGAAGATGTAGCAATTATTGAGTATAGAGACGAAACTCCATTGGATATTCAATACTTCGGAATCACAAGCTACCATGTTAAATCCTGGTGGAAATTTTATTTGCCTTGTCCTGGTGAGTCCACCTTTGGTAATAAAACCCTTTTCGTGTAAGGTAGGGTAATTTTTATATTACGTTATGTTATGTTAGCTCTAGACATACATTTTATTTATGATTTTGGTTTATCAGATAAGGATAAGCTTAATTTTAAGCCCTTTTACATCCCCTGGGCGTGGATTTGTCAGTTTGTATTAAGGCATAGAGAACAATCAATATGCAATAGATTTTTGATGTGTTAACCATGCAAAGTTATTTCTGTGCAACCTTGTTGATACGATACTCAATCTTTGTGAATTTTTTTAGAACCACTACTCGTATGTGAATGGCAGAGCCTTAACTTGAAATGCCCCAATGGCCTGATCAGCATCAAGAGCGCTTTGTATGGTCGTGAGAACAAAGCCTACTGCTACAGAAAAGGACTTCAGGTATGTAGTGAAAGACGAATTCTATTGTGTCCCTGTACAATGCTTGCGGACCACCTCTGTCAACGTACATTGGTTTGGCATCATACGAATTTGTACGAGGTCCGCACTCTCTTAGATAACAAGAAAAAGTAAGATAGTTTCGCGTTGTGTTTGTGGTACTGGGTTTTGTTTGACTTTTTTTTCGTCCGTGTCTGTTTTCCAGCACGTGAAAAGCATTGGAGGTAAATGGAAAAATTGATAAGGTTTGTGTGAGTGGTAGGTGTGATCAAGATCGGCGATTTGTTCTCAATATTGGGGGGGGGGGGAGGTGGGATATGAGAACATTTTCAAATAATTCACTGTGTTGACAATCAAAGTCAATGGGCGATTTCTGCAATATTGAGGGAGGGACATGTCCCCTTGTCCCCCGGATGGCCGCCCATGGAGGTGATAAGGGCTTTCACTTATTTGCCTATTTTGACAACGCATAGATTGACGGAATATTGAATGTTATGCAACATTAATGCTTCAATGGTTTTACGTCTCCTTTGCGACTAAAGACCTAATTTGAAGCTTCTTAAAAAATCCAAGTTCATTCCAAATTGATATTGTCTTTGATATAGACCCAAAATGTTCTTTAATAAACCCCAAATTTTCAAGTTTTATAGAATAAATTCTAAAATGTTTGACACTCTGACAAAATTTTGCGTCTACCAGCCTTCAGGCAAGCGGCCAATATTTTCGGACTTTCGCGTTGCTGGCCTCTGGCGGGGGAATCTTGGTGCTAATCCTGAGGTATTGCGCTTCCATCATATGCACAGGAGGCTCATATGCACAATAGCTATGCAAAGCAATGATCTACGATCACATCTGTTATAGTAAAATATATAGCTACATGTACGGCATGGTATGGGCTTTATTGAGTAACGAATTCAAGATACCTCAGTTTAATGTTATATAATCTGTGGTAGTGAGCAAGAATCCTCACCTCCCACAGTCTATGGTATGTTGCTCAAGACGAGGGATGGTAGGGTGTGGAGACACTTCCGTAGGATTTCGAAATTGTATAGCTGCCCCTTAAGTTTGAGTAGTACTGGGAGGGAATAGTAGACCTCTGCCTCTCTTATCCCTGTGCGCTAGATGAAAGAGAAAAATCTCGGAGTTGTTTATTTAAGATAAGCTTGGTATAAGATAGCCTTCAGTCTCAGACAAATAAGCTCTAGGTATACTTATAGTTTTCGTGGAAAGCATTCATCGCCATATCCAACACTGACAAATACCCCCTCTCCCCAATTAGACTACATAGATCCAGAAGCTAGTCATTTAATTAACAATTCAATTGTTCCTATATTCTTCTTAGCTTAGCGCTACGAGGCGAGATTGCAGTGTTCAATGAGTTCTGTACGCATTTTTCTTCACTACTTGCCATAAATGTGTGTACGCAGTCTTTGATTCAAATTACCAAGCCTCACCCTGTAAGATTGCATTGAATATTACTCCAATCCAAAGTGAGGGTTATTACTGTGCATTCGAAATCCCGGGAGTCATAGGTCTTATGGGTGCAGAACACAATCATGAGTAATGTTACGTGCACAGGTTATACACTACACTTCGCTACAGATATAACATTTGCACATGCGTAGACCGGAATATACCTATGATCCTTGACAGTTATAACAATACGTAACAGTAACTTCGAAGAAGCTTATTTCTGTAACGTTTTTCTTTCACAGGAGAAAAAAGGATGTGGAGATCCAGATAAATCATATGAGGTTCTCCGTCAGCACTGTTCTGGTAAACAGAAATGCACTATTGATGCAGTGAATGACGTCTTCGGTGATCCATGTGTCGGCACCTTCAAGTATCTTCAGCTTGAATATTCATGCTGCTATTGTGATTAAATCCTTTAATAACTATACTGCTGCTGCGATAAAAAGCTTTAAATATTCGTGGTTACTTTTATTAAAGCTCTTCATGTGATTCCTGTAATAAATGTTTTTAAATGCTTTTCAAAACAAGTCATGAGTAATTAACGTTTGACTTGCTCTTGTCAAACTTATTTCTTCTAAACAAAAGTTTCTAACCCCTTCTGTATTACGCTCCACTTTAGTATAACTATAACAGGATAAACGTAGCGTCATCGAGCTTTCCATTTAGTCATTTCGAGAATTCACTTATCTATGGACGATCGATATGATTTTATCTATAAGAACTGTTTGGTCATTTCATGTAAAACACCGTAGTTGAGTTACAATTGGGAATTATGTTAAAAAATGCATTGAGCATCAATAAAAGGGAATGTTGGTTTTATTTGTGTTATCTTATCACAGGCTGCATGAATATACGTCATTTATGTTTTAGAAAAAATACAACGCCATGCAGTACACAAAATGTTGTATGTGTCTCGTTCTAATGTAATAATTGATATATATATATACATACATACATATATATATATATATATATATATATATATATA